>CM032472.1:25552735-25675235 GCA_019059595.1 Marasmia exigua
GAATATTAACAGTATCGATCATCTGTATGGATGAAATAAACCTATAATAAAAAATTACCTATCTATAATGCCCTTTTTTGAGTATGTTTAAAATAGACGCGGTACAATACAACAACACATAGAGTCCGTATCGAACCCCGATCCCCGGGTCAGGCCAAAAATTTGTACCTAAGTTTTTGGTAAGACCTTCTTAGTGGCAGCCCTGAGTCTGGAAGTTATAGGCGGTATTGTACCCCCGTGCCTCGGAAAACATGTTAAGCCGTTGGTCCTCTCTCTATTCCCTTACCCTCATATTGCAGTGCACTCTCTATTCCCTTTCATTTCCCTCATATTCCAATGGGACACTACTGTGTACCATTGGAATATGAGGGTAAGGGAATAGAGAGTGCACTTGTGTTTGCGCACACACTTGAGCACTATATTATATCCTGCGTACGTGGTGATCGTTGAGATTGGCCGCCGTAGCCGTATTGGTAGGAGGATATTATTATTATTATAGACCGCACACGTAAAAGCCACGCTTGGCATGGTTACACAAAACAGGTGTAAAGTAGCGCTTGCGCTGTGTTTCGGTGAGTAATTGATTGAGACCTAATCTGGGGGGATGGGGAGTTCAAAGGCTGGCAGCATTCTGCATTCGTGACTCCGCTGGTGTTAAGCAATTGATGACCTGATGATAAGCGGCCTGATGACCTGATGATAAGCGACTTGATGATACCTTTATTTATTATTTATTAAAAAGGTACACCAACAGTATACATATAGAAAAATTTAAAAATGCTTAATTAAAGTACAGGTCTTATATATATACCCTTTATAGGCGTACACAACCTGATACCTGATACCTGATGATAAGTGACCTAATGATACCTGATGATACCTGATGATAAGTGACTTTATGATACCTGATGATAAGTGACTTGATGATACCTGATGATAAGCGACTTGATGATACCTGATGATAAGTGACCTAATGATACCTGATGATAAGCGACCTGATGATACCTGACGATAAGCGACTTGATGATACTTGATGATAAGCGACTTGATGATACCTGAAGATAAGCGATTTTCGCTTACAATCAACTTATTGATAATCGCTTATCATCAGGTAACATCGTCTGCTCGTCGGCCACTTGTCACATAAAAAAGTGTGGTCTTTGTTCTAAGTTGGGCTTTAATTAAGTGCAGAAGTGAAACAGCTATTAGAAAGTTTGATAATGATTCTTCGTTTATGCCTAAGGTGGAAGTCAAACCCCCAAAAAAAGTACTTGGGGTATCACAACAAGGTCACTTCTATCAAATGCGTCATCCGACTAATCCTCCAATTTATCACATTAATCACAAAACATCAAAATGTAACAGACACAATTTCTGTAACAATTAGTGTAACATAAGTAACAATTTTAAGACTCATAAATAAGCTTTACATCACGCATTTCGAAATCTGCCTTCAAACTGTATTGCTTCAGCCATAACTCAAAGAAGTAATTTCGATAGAATTAGTCACAAGTGTCAGATAAACTTTAGGGGAGTTACCTATCGAAGTAACAATCACTAGTATACCGGGATGTCAAATGACATGAATGTCTTAGGTGAATAGTCCGTAAAATACAGTTTGATTAGAATGACACTTGTCATTTGACCTTTACCTCAATGACGATAACGTTTATTTTTATATTTTCTTTCAATAGCTAAGAAAGTGTACTAGCCTGGTAACCAAGCACAGCTCACTATTCGGACTACAACATGAGCCACACTTCGGCATAAATAAGCCGGCTCGACCGGAGTGATACCACGGCATCACAGAAAACAGTCGCGAAGCAGCACTGTGCTGTGTTTCGCTGAAACTTTCGTGTTTAGGGAAAGGGGGGTTAAAAGGTAGACAGCGCACTGGTGACTCCACTGCTGTCGCGGGTATCCATGGGCAGTGGCAATCGCTTGCCATCAGGTGATCCGTTTGCTCGTCTGCCACATAACACATAATAAAAGAAAAACATTATGTCATAAGTTCGCTCTAAAGTTTGTTACCTAACTTAGTTTGAAGTAAGTATGAGAATTGTGATGGAATATAAAACCTTATTTATTTAACTTTGAACTTATCGCGCCTCATCGCTCACCCTAGGTAGGACAATGCGCTAGCAGGTGTTAAATGGTTTGCTACACGTGTGTGGGTCTTTGACACGGTTTTATGTGAGGTAATAAGTGGAATCCTTATGTGTAATGTCATAGCATTAGAAGTATCTATTACACTTCGATGACAGAGAAAAATAATGTTACCTTTTTATATTATAGGTGGCAGACGAGCTGACAGTTCATCTGATGGTATGCGATTTCCATCCCTCATAGACACACGGAACACCAGTGGAGTCACAACCCCAAATTGGATTCCGGTATCACTCACTCGGCGAAAGTGCGAGTCTGCTTCACGCCAGTTTTCTGTGAGTCCATGGTATCACTATGGTCGATAAAAATTATGGAAACACTCACAGCACTGTATTTCTAAACTGACAATGTCGTATATACGTATTCCATTCAATTCATTTATTGCATATAATTTGTATAAGTAAACGAGAAAGATCTCCAATATGCCTGCGATAAATCCTCCTAACCTTAGCGTTAAGTACCCGGTTGTGTCCAAAGCTGTCGCTTTGAAGCCCAAGGTACGCATATAAGTACCATGATTCAGAATTGGGGGAGTCTTGTAATTACAATGAAGCGACTGCCGTGTGGTCCCCGGCAGAGTAGAGTAGGCCACCCTCACTCTTACCAAGGTGCCGTAAAAGGCGACTAAGGTAAAGCTGCTGGCATGATCATCAGCGCCCAGAGAAGGAAAACTCTGCATTTATATTAAAACCCTCGCCAACCCGTCTGCCAAGCGTGGTGAGTATGGCAATTACTCCTCATGTGATTGAGGGAGGCCCGTGCCCCAGCAGTGGGGACTTAAATGGGCTGACGATGACTGCCGCCTGACCTTCGCAGCCCTTTAACAGGGGAACCAGATCAACAAAATCGTGGTTACGCGTTTCAGAAACTATCCGAAACAAAACAAGCATGTTTTCTTACGTCGTTTTCCCTCATCGCCGAGCTAATGGTTGAAATACACACACAGATTTGAAAAATCCAGAGGTGCATGCTTGGATTCGAACCACGACCCCCCGCAAGGAAGGCGTGTTATAATGCACTGAACTAGGTATCATCGCTTGTGATAAATATTATGACAAAAGTAAATATACACGCCCTGTTGGTCTAGTGGTTTAAGTACCGGGCCGTGATCTCGGGGTCCTGGGTTCGATTCCCGGGTCGAGCTAAAAGTATGTTTCGAATTTTTCGAACATAGCTCGGGTTTGTGATTACCAATCCGCATTTGGCAAGCGTGGTGATTAAGCCTAATCCCATCGTAGTAGCGATGACATGATTTCTATGATGGAGGCCTTTACAGTGGGACAGTTTATAGGCTGATACTTTATAATATACACGAGCCTAATTCTCGTGCTCGTAATATTTTGGAAACATGGCGGATGTCACATGAAATCTATACAAAAAACTATGTTTTAGTGATATACGTCGTATGATGATATATCACAATCCCGAGAATTGGGCTCCAGGAGCCCAATTCTAGGGATTTTCGATATGAAAAAAAAAATGGCGGATATCGCCTGAAAACCATACAAAAAACTATGGTTTACAAGTAGAATTAAACTCACCTTCTCGCCTTCCACCCTCAGAGAAGCTGGATTAGCTGAAAACCAGCGCTGCCAATGGCAGCACAAGCTCAGCCACGTCCATTTGCTTATTGTAGACCTACTTGGTTTGTTCATCGTCATCGTCAGCCCATTTAAGTCCCCACTGCTGGGGCACGGGCCTCCCTCAATCACATGAGGGGTATTTGCCATACTCACCACGCTTGGCAGACGGGTTGGCGAGGGTTTTGATATAAATGCAGAGTTTTCCTTCTCTGGGTGCTGATGATCATGCCAGCAGCTTTACCTTAGTCGCCTTTTACGACACCTCGGTAAGAGTGAGGGTGGCCTATTCTACTCTGCCGGGGACCACACGGCCAAGGCAATAAATATATTTTATTCTTATTCTTTTTCTAGAATTGGGCTCTAGGAGCCCTATTCTCGGGTTCTTGACATTTATCATCATACGACATATATCACTAAAACATTTTTTTTTGTATGGATTTCATTTGACATCCGGCATGTTTTCAAAATGTAACGAGCACGAGAATTGGGCTCCAGATCTTACGCACTGTAAAAATGGCATCTTAACCTCAGCAACAAAAACAGAAAGAGACGCCTAGTGTCAAACCACATTATTTTGTTATTGCCTCAATTAAACAGTTTTATGAAAGCATTTTATTTGTACCATTCTGAACATTATAACTTAGCGTTACTGCCCAACGCTTTGAGGCATAAAATGTAGGGCAACGTAAAAGATACTGCCTCTTTAGAAATTATTTCTAGAGATGTGACTAACATCTCTCTTTCTCTATAAAAATATTGAATATTGCATCGATTGTATGTAGTTGTAATATAATCGATATCTTGACCGGAACAAGAACTCAAGCAGTCGTGGCTTATGACAACATTGTATACATTTTTTTTAATTTACACTCGCAACACGCATAGTGGAGTCACAAGTGAGCTGCCAACCTTGAAACCCCATTTCCCTCGGATTTGGCCTCCGGTACCCTTACTCACGCAGCGAAACACAGCACACTGTTGCTTCACGTCGGTTTTCTGTTAGGCCGTGGTATCACTCCGGTCGAGCCGGTCCATTAATGCAGAAACGTGGCTCTCCCACGCTAAGTTCCAAGGTCTAACAATGTTGTCTTACTAACCTACATAACGTCATGGACGTTATGCTGCGTCCTCTAGCAAATTTTTAACTCGCAGCTGTAGCTCTCACTACAGGTTTGTTTAAGGACATCGATTATATTTTCGCATCTCTAAATGTAATGTACCCACTTAAAGCGTCTTCGGAAATAAAAAATAAAACTGCGCGACAATCGCAGATGGTTTATCGGGCCTTATCAGGGGAACTTCGAGGCGACGAGGGGAAAAACTGCGTGTTTTTGGGGACATTAATTAAGAATTAGTGGGATTCGCTAGGGAAAATTTTACACCCTCCGATATTGTAACTTCGATGAAAACCAAAAAAGTAAACTAAAAAAACCATTCAAAGTAGAAGTTTAGACCGCAGTTTTAATTACCAGACTCCCCAAATCCTGAATCATGGTGCAAGCGAACCCTGAGCTCCAAAGCAACAGCTTTGGACACAACTGGGATTTACACGCTAAGATTAGGGGATATTAGAAAGATACAGCAAATAGTCACGTGTAAACTTCGGGTAAGATTACAGGCCTTGGGTCGGTTACGACCCCCAAATCCTTGTCTCCCACAGATCTGAGCACGTACGCACTTAATTGAGTAATTTATTTATGCTTTCGGTCTTGTGGGGTTTAATTAAAGAAATGTAATTATCGTTCGTTACGCGGTCTGTTTCAAAGCCATATTTATGAAGTTTTCGTAATCAAAATTATACTTTATATGCTAGAGGTAACAAAAGAGCAAGCGGGTCTTCTGATGGTGAGAAATAACCACCGCCCATGAGCTTCTGAGAGATCAGAGAGGGTGCTGATGCGTAGCCGAAAGAACTTTTAGACAGAAGTACCCTTTTTTCTTGAAAAATGTTAACAAAAAATCACATCGATCATCCAGTTTCAAACTAGGACATTCCCTGTGAAATGAGACAATTAGAAGATGATGTTAGCACATTCATTCATACCCGAGCCAATAGAAAAGTTCTTTTTCCTAATAGCGTGTCTGTCTTTTCTTAATTAACATTTACTTGAAACCAAGACCCGAATCAAATAAGAAAAGTTAAATCTAGAATCATTTCGAAAAGTAATCCGAGACCCGAGTCAATTTAGAAAAAGTTAAACTTCGACCCAAGAAAATTTTGAAAAATGAAACCAAGCCCCGCGTCAATTAAGAAATGTTAAATCTAGGCCCAAGTCAATTTAGAAAACTTCAAGCTACACCCAGGTTGATTTAGAAAAGTTAAACCTAGACCCGAGTCAATTTAGAAAAGTTAAACTGAGACCCGAATCAAATTAGAAAATACCTAAATTGACCTATTAAAGACGTCATTGATTAACCATGGTACGTAACATACAGGGTATTATACGTCAACGTACTATACGTTTGGTTTCTATGGAAAAATAAAGTTTAAAAACTGAAACCCGACTACCACGCTCTAAAAAGTACGAAACAAGAAAATGGTCTCTGCTGAAATTATTATGCCGTATCGCCATGGTCGTATGCCTCATTGATTTTATTTTATTATTATAATGAATCTATTTTGCTACTGTAGGTGGCATACGATCACGGCTATACGGCATAATAATTTTAGCAGAGACAATCTTCTCGTTTCGTACTTTTTAGAGCGTGTTTTTTTGGATAGTAGGATTTTAGTTTTTAAATTTTATTTTTATTGAATATTTATGTAAATAAAATTACATATTTAAAATGTGCTAAAAAAGCTCTTTCATTTGATACCCTACACGGTAGCGTCAAGCAAATTTTTTTTTAGTTCCTTACTCTAAGTACCCTAGAGGGCGCTGTAGTCAATTTAAAGTGACGTCATGTCGCCCATAACCAGAAGACAATCAAAACGATTTTTGTTACGAGCGAACGATGTTATGAGTTAACAGATGAACAACCATACACACATACATACAGGTCAAAATCATAATCCTCAATTTTGCTTCGCCGCAGTCGGGTAAAAATAGCCAACTTTTGTGCTACATATGGAAAGTGCAGAAAAAGCATTTTATATTTCCTGTCGATAAGTTGAATGTAAGTAATCAGTCAAAAATGAATTGAAAGTTAGTATCAGAGAAATGGCCTCTGGAGAACGTGAGGCGAATTCCGATGCGGGAAATAGAAGTTACGTCTAGTTCTTAGGAAAACTAGTTTAGAAACCTGAAAGTTGGACGCATGTATGTAGGTATAAACATTAAAGATTTCACTGAGAGATTTTATCACATTTTTACAAATAACATAATCTTAACCGACGTAGAGTTACATACATTTTGGAGAGTGTTACGAATGAGCTTCACGACCTGATACCAGCTCGTACAAAGCGTTTCGCTTCTTCTTTCTTGGCGGCTTCTGTATTCCCAGAGAGCTATCATTTGTTTATTATCTAGCTATCGTTTGTTTACATATATTTATTGTTATAAACATATACTGATATTGATTAACCTAAATACACAAATTCACACACTCTCTCTCTCTCACACACACACACACACACACACACACACACACACACACACACACAAACCATTGAATGTAATTAATAAGCTGTATAATTAAGGTAAAATTATGTAAAACCTTAAATTTTTGTATTTAAGTCTGAAACGTCTGTCACTGAGGCGGGCGCTGGTGACTGCGACACAGTCTACGACTAATGCGGTCATTAACGCTACAATTGTTTGTAAAATAATGTTACTGGTTTCAATTTTTTTGTTTTTTTTTTATTTGGGTGTCTTTAAGTCGAGAGTGAATAGGCTTCTTCTGGGTCAGCATGCTAGATTTTAGACCTAATTGTCACTTTCCATCAGGTGAAATGAGGTCAAGTGCAAACCCATTTAATTTAAAAAAAAACTTGTAATTAACCGACTTTCCGAATCTTAGATCATGGTTCAAGCTTTACCCGGGCCCCGAAGCGACAGCTTTGGACGCAACTGGGAATCGTACGCTAAGATGAGGAGGACACAATCTCAACTTGACATTTCCAATCGTGTATAAAGCCATCACAGAGACCAGGGAACGCTTCAATCATGATTTAGGATTTAGTGAGTTGAAACTGCTTTGGCACTGCCTTCGAATAGGTTATTTTTTTCCTCTACCCAAGAAAGAAATCGCTAAGAAGGTTAGATATATGCGATAATTCAAACTTGACACTTGGCATGACGTTATATCATAAATGGCAAAGAGACAACACTGGCACAATGTTATTGCCAGGGAAAATTGACCTTGTTGTTTTATGACATTCAAACGAATCTCAACCGTAGGGTGGTAGACCACATTTTTGGCTGACTGTACAATAAACAAATGTCTCGTAACATTATTCACCTGACTAAGTGGGTCTCGAGGAAATCGCCTTCATTGGCGGAAAAGAGGTTAGCCAATAGAGATGTGATTATAAAAATTATAATGAGAACTTTCGGTAAGAAAGTCGCTAGTTAGTCTTTTTAATCGCTAAATTATTAATACAATATTTGTATACATTTTCAGCTATCGTTTCTGAGCCTTGAACCATAATTCAGGATTTGGGTAGTCTGAATATTACAATGAAGCGATTCCAGTCTGATCTTTGCAACCATTAGACAGGGAAATCAGACGAACTGGATCATGGTTACACGTTCAAAATAAAATACATTCGACAGAGGCGGATTTGAAGATTTTCTTCTCTCCCCATTCTACCGCCCTGGGCAGCCCATTCAGCCCAATGGATATGCAAATCCATGCCTATATTTTTATAGTAGAACGTCACATCTTACTAATCAGTACGCGAAAATCATCCTAAAGCAGTGCCCCAAAGTGTTATCACTTCTCTCATTAGTACGCACAATGCAGCCCTGTCGTAGTAATTATCACATCTGTTTTACAGCTCCCTGGAGTCCGCAGATAGTACTGGAACATGCGAGATCTATATTGTGCCTACTAGCGGGAGGAATTCGAGATTTTCCAATCAAATCCATTCAAAGGTTCTTTTTATTTGTGAATACTGGTTTAAAAGTATAAATAATTTCCAGCCGAGGTTGAATTATTTCTCCTGCGAAAATATAAATTCTTTGGTATAAAATAAGCCGTATGTGCAGCTTGAACTTTCCAAGAAAGCTCAACGTTAAATATAAGATTTCTGTATTCTCTTGATCTTAAAATTTGGAACCGAAGTTATATTCATAACTCCTTGTGGAACACCGAAAGTGCACCAAATATAAATCTCGCAAATAAAATACTACTTGGCAAAGCACCTAATCTATGATTTCCTCAAATTACGTATGCTCCAACGCGCTCGCGATAAGTACTTTACGCCTCGTTTCTTTGAGGCGATTTTACGAGTACAATAATATGTGCACTCAGCAGTCTGTACGCGTTCCAGTACCTAATATTTACTTTCTACGAGAATTTATTTGTGATAAAGTGGAATTTAAACGAAAATTCTAAGGCGGAGCGTCGCTGATAGTAAATCTTTGTCGCGCGATTTGTTGAACGTTTAAATTTTGATCGCGACATTTAGCAAAGAAATATATGAGAGTAGGTAGGTGGACTATCTTTAAAGATAAAGGATAATTTCTGTTTTAGAGGAAATGTATTACAGAAAACTGTAGAAACAAACATCGAAAACAGAGCCGCAAAGTAAGCTCATTTATGAATGGCCAGGTCACCAGTTCCACCGTAACCTATTCTTAACATAAACTGGATTGTAACGGGTCGATGCGGCGAAAACGTTATGACATGTTTTTTTTCTACATCAACCAAATGATTAGTGGTAACATGGTAAAAGTTCGAATCGAAAACTTTTTCGACATTTACAAACTTAAGTCCGTAAATCTTAGGTTTTATCAGAACATCATAGGTTTTTAAGACAGATACTGAGAAAACACCAGTGTCCATCACTCCCCTGTTTGTATAGAGTAGAAATCCAACTATTTTTAGAAAGTATGAGGCAAGCAAGGTCACTTACAAATGATAATCGCAACACGAACCCCCTTCTATCTAACGAGATGGGAAGAGCGAAAAAGATAATGGATAATGGCGTACAGCAGAAGCGATTTCATGCCCACCCGCTCGGTTTCGGTTAACGAAAATAAATTATAGCTGCATTTTTTGAACGAAAATGTAATCTCCATTTTCTTCATCGCATATCTTGGGCGTCCCCTTTGTCTCTGATGAAAATAATAGCTCAGCTTTGGAAACAATCGGTTACAAAATCTGAATTATTACAGATATTATGTATGTTTTGCAAAGCATAGGTAGCTCAGTGGATACGAACTCGCGCGCTCCTTCAAAGCGGGAGATTATGCTTAGAATCCAAGCCTCACTCTAAATCTATTTGGTAAGCGAAAACATCGTGGAAAATAAAATCTGCACTTTTCGGATAGTTTTCAAAGATACTCTTTGTTGACATATCGAATTATTCTATGGTTATAATTAATCAAGACGGGAATTAACACGATATTTATTATGTGATACAACATTGTGTACTCAACATATTTTGCTCAACATTTCGGCTACTTTACAGCAGCCGTGATCCGCTCGTGACCATGTTAATTCCCGTCTTGATTAATTATAGTTATAATGTAACGCGAAAATCTAAAAAACTATTTTTTTTAATAAATATTTCACAACATCACATACATTGATCTGACTCCGAGATAGGTAGGTAGCTCAAGCACCTGTGTTACGGATATCAGAATCAACAGTGGGATTACAAATAATACTTTTCTTTTGTAAATACATACTTATAATACATAGCAAACACCCAGACCAATACAAACAAACATGTTCATGCACACAAATGTTTGTACTGTGCGGGGATCGAACCCGCAACCCTTGTATCAGAGGCAGCGTTCACTAACACTGTTCCAATCGGGTCGTCAATTCAATTTATTCTATGGTTATAATAATAATAATATTTCACATCATCACAAGCATGATATATTATATTAATCCTTTTCTTTTGTAAATACATACATAGGTACTTATATTATATAGAAAACATTCAGACTAATATAAACAGACATGTTCATGCACACAAATGCTTGTACTGTGTGGACATCGTACCCGCACCCCTTCGACCAGAGGCAGCGTTTACTCCCTCTAATCTTCGCAACTGAGAAACCAGACCAACTGGTACTGCACTGTGTTAAAATAATCATGTTAAAATTATTTTAACACAGTGCAGCTACACAGGCCATGTCAGTCATAGGCGACATTGATAAGGTAGATTTTGTAATAACCGCTGTTAGCTGGAGGCACTAAGACAGCACAAGAATCTGGATCCTACTAACATTATTATTACTATTTAACTATTTGGGATCATGAGAAAGCCATGTTTCCATGACTGGGCGGAGATATCACTCCACGGTCACAGAAAATCGGTGTAAGGCAACGTCTTTGCTGTGTTTCGCAGAATGAGTGAGGACACCAAAGGCCCAATCCGGGGGAAAGGGGAGTTTAATGGTTGGCAGCGCACTTGTTGTGATTCCCCTTGTGTTGTGGGTGTTAGGAAATCGCTTGCCATAATGAGATCCGGCTGCTCGTATGTTCCGTTACATTTTTTTTGTGATAGGTGGCAGACGAGCATACGGATCACCGATACGGATGGTAAGCGATTGCCGCCGCCCATGGATACCCGCGACACCCTTGCACAGCGCAGCGAAACACAGCACAGTGCTGCTTCACGCCGGTGTTCTGTGAGGCCGAGGTATCATTCCGGTCGAGCTGGCCCATTCATGCCGAAGCTTGGCTCTCCCACGGTCATATTACCATGTTCCGTTCTCCTGAAAAGTAAGCATCTTGTTACATGTTGGCGTGTTACCTACGGGAATCCAGCTTTAGTTGGATAAATCAGCTCTGCGAAGGCGCTAATATTTCACCCTCGAGTTTTCTGCTTCACGAGGGCTGACAGTTCTTAGCTCCGAGGTATTTACGCTGAGAAAATTTTCTGGGTTTCTTATAGAGACAGGGTTGCCCAGTCTTTCTAAGAGCGATGGTAGCTCAATGGGTACGAACGCGCCTTCCACGCAGGTGGTCGAGGTTCGAATCCGAGCATGCACCAATGGTTTTTTTCAATATATGTGCGTATATGGTTATAGTGGTATATTACTGTATAGTGGTTTTTAATCAAATTTGGTGTTTATTTGTGCAGTGAAGTGTCGCAAAGTGATCCTAATAATAAGAATCGTTGGATTATATAGAGTATGAAACCCGCGATTGCTTTTAGAGTATTATCCGCTGAATCCGTAGGTCGATAAGTTCAATTTCGGGTTCGAGTCAGAGCATGCACCTCTGGGTTTTTTCAAAACGATGTGCGTATTTCTACAATTGGCTCAGCGGTGAGGGAAAACATCGTGAGGAAACCTGCACGTTTCGGAAAAAGTTTCTGAAACGTGAACCATGATTCAGTTGGTCTGGTTCCCCTGTTAAAGGGTTGCAAAGGTCAGACGGCCGTCGCTTCATTGTAATTAACCCCCCTAATCCTGAATCCTGGTCTAAGCGTACCCAGGGCTCCAAAGCGATAGCTTTGGACGCAACCGGGAATTACACGCTAAGATGATGAAGAAGAAGACAGGGTTGCCCAGTCTTAAAGCCGGACAATATTACCAGTTTAGCCTGACATTTAGGTAAAAAAAAAATTGAAAATTTAAAAAACCCCCGACACAACTAAAGCTCTTTCATTGGATACCTATATTGAGGCAGTTGGAACTACAAATAGGTTATTCGTCATTTTCTGACGGCGGCCATCTTGGATTTGAAATTTTTCACAATTAATATATTCTGCTACTCAAGCACTTTTATATGATACCCATATTGTGGGAGTTGTGTTAAAATATAAAATTAAAATCTTTGTGACGGCGGGCATCTTGGATCGATTTTTATCCAACATAGCTAAGAAACACTTCCTCCTTATTCATCTTTCAAACAAAAAATATCAAAATCAAAATCGGTTCATTTGTTCGGGAGCTACGATGCCATAGACAGACACACAGACACACATACAAACACACACACACACACGCACACAGACACGTCAAACATATAACACCCCGTCGTTTTTGCGTCGGGGGTTAAAAATACGAAAAAACTATTATTTTATGTGATAGGTTTTCCAACAACAGGGGAGTCACAAGTGCGCAGCACTCCTTTTAACTCCCTTTCCTCCCCGATTGAGCCTCTTATACCCAGTCTCACTCAGCGAAACAGCACAAGTGCTGATTAACCTCATAGGCACCTGACTCGTAATAAATTCAAATGGTGCAACAAAATGTAATAAATTATTTCCATTGGATTTGGAGCAAAAGGGGGATTCTCCTATATAATGTTATGATGTGCCTACTAGCGGAAGTCGGTGAATACTCGTATATTAACTAAAAGCAATTTTTAATTTAAAAAGCCTAAAAATAACCGGACGGTTTGGACACCGTGTGTTTTTTCCGGATACTGTACCAAAACCCTGATAATATCCGGCATTATCCGGACGCCTGGCAGCCCTATACATACAGTGATGTAAACTTAAGTCTCACGTTTATAAGTCTCAGTATTCTGTAGGGCTTGGATTTTTATCTTATGTCGTACGAAAAATTTAAGGCTGGTTTGCGTATTTTCCTTAGATTAAATCAAAACAGCGGAAGATACAGCACGTCCCTTCAATTAGACAACTAGAAATGATAAGAAACAATTTATTCACCACAACACATTACACATAGAACAAAACAGAGAAAACAAGGTACAGAGACAAAAAGTTGCGGCTAACAAGGCTCAGCCTTAGCATATACTGCAACTGCCACACACAGCAGCTGCAGCGCTGGTTTTCAGGCTGGACCTTGGGTGACGCCTTTGCATTGAAATCAAATAATACTAAAGATTGACATGCAATAAAAACAAGCAAAAAGAAAATGAAAAATTACATATACAAAACAAAGATATAATAACATACAGGTACATAATCAATTTAAAAACATTAAAATAATGTAAAAGGTAATTGCGTCTAATAAGGACCGGAAAAAAAAATAATGATAAGCGATAGTCGATAAAAACTTATACGTTGGGGGGTCACGAAACGAGACCCCCGAATCCTGAATCATGGTCTTAGCGTACCCCGAGCGACAGCTTTGGATGCAACGCAGTATTAGACCGCCATCCGTCGAGACGATGGGAATGGATTGACAATTGTTTGCATGTGATTCGATGTAAGAATTCAGCTGCAGGGAGTAGATCAAACAGTTCCTCAAAGCATTCCCCAATTTTTTATTAAGAAAAGTGTTATCTCAAGATTATATATTAATCACTGAATGTGAAATCCGAAGGGCGGACGGGGAAGGACAGAGCGAAGGGCATGAAATGGTTTCTGTCATTATTCCCCCGCGTTTTTCCTCATTAGATCGGGCAGTTTTTGTGAGGATTTGTTGGGCTTTCACTTGACGTCTCGTTTTGGACCGAATCTTGTAATTCGCTCTTTGATGGAGGAAAATTCGTTTTTAGGGTTCGTAGGGATTTTAATTAGCGTTTATTTACTTTTAAATGTCTGTTTTAATATAGACTTACCCCCAAGGTTGGCCGGAAATTGGCAGTGACAGCTCGCAATGGACGATCTTGTACATGTGTTTTTTATGAAACAGACAAGTGGCAGACGAATAGACGGAGCATCTGATGGTAAGCGATCGCCGCCGCCCATGGACACCCGCGACACCAGTGGAGTCACAAGTGCGTTGCCAACCTTCACACCCCCCTTTCCTCCGGATGGGGCCTCAGGTACCCTCACTCACGCAGCGAAACACATCACAGTGCTGCTTTACGCCGGTTTTCTGTGAGGCCGTGATATCACCTCCGGTCGAACCGGCCCATTCATGCCGAAGCGTGGCTCTCCCATGGTTAGTGTCTCAGAAATCACGTCATTTGTCGTGGAGTTTGTTTTATAAACTAATTTAAAAAAATATAGGCTAACGCATGGCTACATTAATTACACCTGCTACAGTTAAGTAAAAATAACAGGCCACATTTGACCTTTCTCTCATAGAGAGGTGACCTACTAAAGTGAATAATCGATATGCACTTCAAACAAACGTGAATCGAATAAAATAATAATCGAAAAGAAGTTATTAGTACTTTTATTTGGAGAAATGTGAATCGAAAATATTGAAAAGAAAGAAGATAGTTAGATACCGATCCTAGATATTGATCCGCGGCCAGTTTATTTCTTTTTCTTCGAAATTAAAGCGCTTATATTGTGTGCCATGTATAGTTTTTCTGTTTACCAAGTTATAAATATATTTATATTTTTTAACAACAGAATAATACGTTTTATTTAATCCGAACATGTGGCTTTTCATTTATGGTTGGAAATTCCTACACGAGTAAACATTGTATTCGTTTGATTATTTGGGCAACATCCCTAGAGTTTAAAAAGAAAATGGGTTGATAGATACAACATTGTACCAATGTTCAATTCTCTAGAAAAATATTTTTTAGTAAGTTTATCAATAGTTTAACAAATAAAGTAAATGGTGAAATTATCTTTTTTGTCTTTATTGCAACAAATAAATGCCAACATTATTTTTAAAAGTTAAGAAATTGTGCTATTTTCACATTAAAAGATTGATGAATTCAATGCCCGTTGTTACAAGTTTACGTTGTCGAATTTTGATGAAGTTTCAAATGTGGTAGTAACTATGGCCCTACTTCCGACTAAGCGACTATTTATGAAATCTACTATTATTATTTATTTATGTATACTAACGTCTATTCACTTTCGCTTTTTAGGGTTTCATTCATAAGCTTCAGAATTTAATAGGAGGAAGCGAATCGATACATGCAGATGAGGCGTTAAGGTGACGGGTAGGGCACACTAGCGACGCCATTTGATTTAAATTGTTAGCATCTAAACCGGATATCTTTTTAACGATTTCGAAGTTCGATCATCTCGAAAAGAACTTATACTATTTATTCAATACTTATAATTACCTGATCAAACGAACTTACCTTGAAGTGAAGTGAAGTTCGATCCTAATTATCCTGGCTTCGTCGAAAAGATTTAAAGATAACCATGTAGTTAGCCCTACGCGTTTGTGTTCACTCGCACATAGTTATTTAGCGTAAGCGAGAAAGAGAAAGAGAATTGTCCCTTCTCTGACCCCCACGCAGCCTACCTCGCCATCGCGTCACTAGTTCCCATCGCTAGCGCAATCATTCATTTTAGAGAAGCAACACAACATTAAACTGGGTATGATTACTGGTTAAGATAAGGGAGGGTTGGGACTTTAAATCTTTTCGACGAAGCCAGGATAATTAGGATCGAACTTCACTTCCAGGTAAGTTCGTTTGGTCAGGTAATTATCCTGGCTTCGTCTCAAGATTCAAAGTTAACCATGTAGATGTTCAGAGTTTATTATAATGTTGTGTGTAAGTTAGTCGGCAGGAACGAGTAGAAAGGAGTGAACAAATACAAACATTTGTGTAACAAATTATGAGTATTTTTATTTGTACTTCCAACATACGACTCACTATACGAAGAGAAGAAAAAAAACTTAATGAAAATTTTATAAATTAGTTTCGGAATACACCTTCTATAAAGTTTGGTTTATTGATCTGATCTATTGGCCTATTATAAAAATTCACAAATACAGCGGATTGCTGTAACCAACCCGCGGCTTTCCGAATTGTATCAACGCTGATTCCGGCACGGCATGCGGCCGTAGTCGACGTATGGCGCGTGCTATGAGCACGGAAAATCTTGGTGTCGACACCGCTCTCCTCAATAGTTTGTTTTATCCAGCGTCCGAGGGATTGAGATGTTGCTGCTTGATAAGGCCTTTTGTATGTGAGGATTAGCTTTTGTTCATTAGTAGGTCGATGAACTGGAGTAATATTCATATAAGCAATTAGAGTTTCGGCGGGACAAATACATGGCCTTTCTGTAAAAAAAGGTAAGTCTAAAATAAGGCTGGTTTTTACCAATAGAAGAAGTTTTAATCAAGTCCGTTATGTTAATTACCATTTAGTCTACAAAACGTTGCATATTTTTAATATGGATAAGAGACAACATTTGGGCTCTTTGCCCCGTCGCTAAAGCCAGTAAAACCACTAGTTTTTTTGGGAGAATATCCAAAGGTCGAATCATTAGGGTGAAAGTTTGCTAAATAATCGAGCACAATGATATGGCAGTCGCGGTTCATCAATTTAGTAGCGGTTCGGACGTCTTCCATTTTAAAATGTTATAAAGAAATAAATTTATTTAATTTCTTTTAATTAAGTATAAATCTCATTTCTCCGTTACTTTCCGGTATTAAAAAAATACTGGATAAGAATTGGCCTTGCACCGGTGTGCATTGTTTTACAGCTCCAATGTCCTGTAAATGTTTGATTTCTTTTTCAATCTTAATCCGTGGCCGTCGGGTTGCGAAGGCGCGAGATGGCACTGCGGCTGACCCGGCGGGGGCGGGTTCCGTCGTGCAGGTGGAGGTGGAGGACGTTGCTGGTACTGCTGCGGTCGTCGAAGCTGTTGGGACGGTTGCTGACGCGGTGCGTTGCTGCGGCCCGCTGGCATGCCGCGCTGGTAGCGCTGGTTTCGCTGCGGGCCGCCTCTGGAGTTTCCCCGAATTGGAACCACAGGAGGTGTTATTAATTGTCCGGTTTTTTTGATGCCTCGTGAGGATTTTATGAATTCACTTAAATTTTCGCCAAAGAGATATGAATCTCTTTTCAGATGTTATATATGACATGTTATATATGCAATAAATGACTTTTCTAGCAACGGTGTAATCAATGACCACCGGGTTTCAGTCTCTGACAAGTGAGAGTCTGCGATAATCTTGCCAGTATCATTAAGAACTCGAAGTACCTCCGGAGTATCCATTTTCTTAGTGAGCAGGCCTGTCATTAAAGCGCATAACCAAGCTGCCCCTGTTTATTGCATACCCGAACGTCTCGATTTCGAGATGTCTCCGTTAAAACCTGATTTAAAATCGGAGGTTTTGCTAGAGGCATATTTTTTGGGAAGAGATACTTCTTAGTAATACCATCTCTGGTATCTTTGGTAAGACCTGATTTTAAGACAGGTTCCCATCGTTGGGAAATATCATCTAGAATGTTCTCGCCCCATTCAGGTGTATCGGTGTGACAATCCCCTAAAGCGCTAAGCAAGTCTGGATCGACTGCAGGAGCAAGCGGAAGCATGGGTGCGATGTCAGGGCAAAATGCGGGTAAGGTATCAGGGCTAGGCTCCTGCAACGGGGGTAGTTCCATATTGGTAGGCAATAAATCAGCAGTCTGCTGTACATCACTTAGCTGTGCCAGTTCCTCAAGCATTAATTCCACTGGTTGCAGACCTTGGGAACCACCGTCATGAAGCGATGGAGTTGGTAGGGCACCAAATTCATCGATTATATTATCCTCATCACGAGTCATTTCATAGTATGGAGTATGATAACTTCCGTCGTCATGAAATTCATGTTCTGTAAAAGAAACATGGGTTAATGCCTGTGAATACCGGAATAATTACATCCGTATAATTTGTATGGTATTCTAATAAGCTACCGATTGATGTTTTACCAAAAACAAAAATATACACTACAATGTAAGTAGGTATGAAAAAAGTACAGTTAATATCTCGTATTAACGTATGAAAAGACCTCTGATCAATATCGCGTATTGATTCGGGGCAAGTGTCTGCTGTCTAACATCTCGTATTGGATCGGAGACTTTCAGGCGACGACATGAAAATAATAACACATAGTTAAATTACACTATAAATACCTTGATTTGGTAAGTTTGAGCCTCTTATACCCAGTCTCACTCAGCGAAACAGCACAAGTGCTGATTAACCTCATAGGCACCTGACTCGTAATTAATTCAAATGGTGCCATTATTTCCATTGGATTTGGAGCAAAAGGGGGATTCTTCTATATAATGTTATGATGTGCCTACTAGCGGAAGTGAATATATTAACTAAAAGCAAATTTTAATTTGAAAAGCCTAATAAAAACCAGACGGTTCGGACACTGTAATCTTTCCGGACTCGGTACCAGAAACCCTGATAATGTCCAGCACTATGAGGATGCCTGGCAACCCTATACAGTGATGTAAACTTAAGTCTCACGTTTGTAAGTCTCAGTATTCTGTAGGGCTTGGATTTTTATCTTATGTTGTACGAAAATGTGTAAGGCTGGTTTGAATATTTTCCTTAGATTAAATCAAAACAGCGGAAGATACAGCACGTCCCTTCAATTAGACAACTAAAAATGATAAGATAAGAAACAATTTATTGACCACAACACATTACACATAGAACAAAACCGAGAAAACAAGGTACAGAGACAAAAAGTTGCGGCCAACAAGGCTCAGCCTCAGCATATGCTGCAACTGCCACACACAGCAGCTGCAGCGCTGGTTTTCAGGCTGGACCTTGGGTGACGCCTTTGCATTGAAAAAAATAATACTAAAGATTGACATGCAATAAAAACAAGCTAAAAGAAAATGAAAAATTACATATACAAAACACAGATATAATAATATAGAGGTACATAATCAATTTTAAAACATTCAAATAATATAAAAAAAAATAAACAACAATAAAAAAATACACCATGGCATTCGTGGGTGCCAAACCAATATTATCATAAGCGACTGTGGCGCCATCAAATAACTGCGCGCATTATTATCTGTGCCACAGTATGTACACAAAGGAGAAAAAACAAAACAAAAAAAATGGAACTATTTGTTTTGAAATTAGCTTGAGGGAGTCATCAAATCAACATCGTTATTAACTAATAATAAGGTAAATGCGTCTAATAAGGACCGGAAAAAAATTATAATGATAAGCGATAGTCGATAAAAACTTATACGTTAGGCAGGTCACGAAACGAGACCCCCGAATCCTGAATCATGGTCTTAGCGTACCCCGAGCGACAGCTTTTGATGCAACCGGGAATTTTGAATACACGACGAGTTAACATAAGGGGTTTCTGAACCAACACCATCTGAAAGCACATTTAGCCGTTGGTCCTGCGCTTAATCTCTCTTCGGACATATCACACTGGTGTCCCATTGAAATATAGAGTGCACATGTGTCTTTGCACATACCTACTTGTGCACTATAATATGTCCTGATGCCTCGATGGCTGATGGGTAAAATTGGCCGCCTCAGCTCAGCTAAGAAGACATTTTTTACTGTTCTTACTTAGAAAATAAAGCAATTAATTTTATTTTTATGCTAGAGGCTACAAACAAGCAAGCGGGTCACCTGATGGTAAGTAATTAACGCCGCCCATGACATAGTATGGCAATTACCCCTCATGTGATTGAGAGAGTCCCGACTTAAATGGGCTGATGATGATGACATAGTAAAGTATCATCCTATATACTGCCCCACTGCAGGGCAAAGGTCTCCATCATAGAAATCAAGTCATCGCTAATAGATATGAAGCCTAATCGGCTTAATCACGCTTGCCTAATGCGGATTGGTGGTCATAATCCCGAGCTATGTTCGGAACATTCGAAACATACCTTTGCTCGACCCGGGAATCAAACCCAGGATCCCGAGATCACGGCCTGGTACTTAAAGCACTAGACCAAGGGGGCGATGACATCCATTGTGGTAAAGATCTCAATTATCATTGAGGTAAAGATATCTACGAAAATCACAAATACCGCTAATGCGTTATCGATCTTTTAAATAGGAGTACGCTCTTCTCTTGATGGTCCCTAAGTCGTAGCCATCGGTAAATATACTCCCGCAGCCAAACCGTTTCACAGAACTGAGGTACGTGGTAGAAAGTTCCGCAAGAAACGCACAGTATTAGCCCGCCATCCATCGCGACGATGGGAATGGATTGACAATTGTTAGCATGTGATTCGATGTAAGAATTCAGCTGCAGGGAGTAGATCAAACAGTTCCTCAGAGCACTCCCCAATTTTTTATTAAGAAAAGTGTTATCTCAAGATTATATATTAATCACTGAAAGTGAAATCCGAAGGGCGGACGGGGAAGGACAGAGCGAAGGGCATGAAATGGTTTCTGTCATTATTCCCCCGCGTTTTTCCTCATTAGATCGGGCAGTTTTTGTGAGGATTTGTTGGGCTTTCACTTGACGTCTCGTTTTGGACCGAATCTTGTAATTCGCTCTTTGATGGAGGAAAATTCGTTTTTAGGGTTCGTAGGGATTTTAATTAGCGTTTGTTTACTTTTAAATGCCTGTTTTAATATAGACTTACCCTCAAGGTTGGCCGGAAATTGGCAGTGACAGCTCGCAATGGACGATCTTGTACATAAACGTGTTTTATACGGAGCATCTGATGGTAAGCGATCGCCGCCGCCCATGGACATCCCGCGACACCAGTGGAGTCACAAATGCGTTGCCAACCTTCAAACCCCCCTTTCCTCCGGATTGGGCCTCAGGTACCCTCACTCACGCAGCGAAACACATCACAGTGCTGCTTTACGCCAGTTTTCTGTGAGGCCGTGATATCACCTCCGGTCGAACCAGCCCATTCATGCTGAAGCGTGACTCTCCCATGGTTAGTGTCTCAGAAATCCCGTCATTTGTCGTGGAGTTTGTTTTATAAACCAATTTAAAAAAATAAAGGCTAATGCGTGGCTACATTAATTACACCTGCTACAGTTAAGTAAAAATAACAGGCCACATTTGACCTTTCTCTCATAGAGAGGGGACCTACTAAAGTGAATAATCGATATGCACTTCAAACAAACGTGAATCGAATAAAATAATAATCGTAAAAGAAGTTATTAGTACTTTTATTTGGAGAAATGTGAATCGAAAATATTGAAAAGAAAGAAGATAGTTAGATGCCGATCCTAGATATTGATCCGCGGCCAGTTTTTTTCTGTTTACCAAGTTATAATTATATTTATATTTTTAAACAACAGAATAATACGTTTTATTTAATCCGAACATGTGGCTTTTCATTTATGGTTGGAAATTCCTACACGAGTAAACATTGTATTCGTTTGATTATTTGGGGGACATCCCTAGAGTTTAAAAAGAAAATAGGTTGATAGATACAACATTGTACCAATGTTCAATTCTCTAGAAAAATATTTTTTAGTAAGTTTATCAATAGTTTAACAAATAAAGTAAATCGGTGAAATTATCTTTTTTGTCTTCATTGCAACAAATAAATGCCAACATAATTTTTAAAAGTTAAGAAATTGTGCTATTTTCACATTAAAAGATTGATGAATTCAATGCCCGTTGTTACAAGTTTACGTTGTCGAATTTTGATGAAGTTTCAAATGTGGTAGTAACTATGGCCCTACTTCCGACTAAGCGACTATTTATGAAATCTACTATTATTATTTATTTATGTATACTAACGCCTATTCACTTTCGCTTTTTAGGGTTTCATTCATAAGCTTCAGAATTTAATAGGAGGAAGCGAATCGATACATGCAGATGAGGCGTTAAGGTGACGGGTAGGGCACACTAGCGACGCCATTTGATTTAAATTGTTAGCATCTAAACCGGATATCTTTTTAACGATTTCGAAGTTCGATCATCTCGAAAAGAACTTATACTATATATTCAATACTTATAATTACCTGATCAAACGAACTTACCTGGAAGTGAAGTTCGATCCTAATTATCCTGGCTTCGTCGAAAAGATTTAAAGGTAACCATGTAGTTAGCCCTACGCGGTTGTGTTCACTCGCACATAGTTATTTACCGTAAGAGAGAAAGAGTAAGCGAATTATCCCTTCTCTGACCCCCACGCAGCCTACCTCGCCATCGCGTCACTAGTTCCCATCGCTAGCGCAATCATTCATTTTAGAGAAGCAACACAACATTAAACTGGGTATGATTACTGGTTAAGATAAGGGAGGGTTGGGACTTTAAATCTTTTCGACGAAGCCAGGATAATTAGGATCGAACTTCACTTGTAGGTAAGTTCGTTTGATCAGGTAATTATCCTTGAAGTTAACCATGTAGATGTTCAGAGTTTATTAAAATGTTGTGTGTAAGTTAGTCAGCAGGAACGAGTAGAAAGGAGTGAACAAATACAAACATTTGTGTAACAAATTATAAGTATTTTTATTTGTACTTCCAACAATACGAAGAGAAGAAAAAAAATGTAATGAAAATTTTATAAATTAGTTTCGGAATACACCTTCTATAAAGTTTGGTTTATTGATCTGATCTATTGGCCTATTATAAAAATTCGCAAATACAGCGGATTGCTGTAACCAACCTGCGGCTTTCCGAATTGTATCGACGCTGATTTCCGGCACGGCATGCGGCCGCAGTCGCCGCATGGCGCGTGCTATGAGCACGGAAAATATTGGTGTCGACACCGCTCTCCTCAATAGTTTGTTTTATCCAGCGTCCGAGGGATTGAGATGTTGCTGCTTGATAAGGCCTTTTGTATGTGAGGATTAGCTTTTGTTCATTAGTAGGTCGATGAACTGGAGTAATATTCATATAAGCAATTAGAGTTTCAGCGGGACAAATACATGTCCTTTCTGTAAAAAAAAGTAAGTCTAAAATAGGCTGGCTTTTACCAATAGAAGAAGTTTTAATCAAGTCCGTTATGTTAATTACCATTCTGTCTTCAAAACGTTGTATATTTTTAATATGGATAAGAGGCAACGTTTGGGCTCTTTGCCCCGTCGCTAAACCCAGTAAAACCAATAGTTTTTTTGGGAGGATATCCAAAGGTAGAGAATAATTAAGGTGAAAGTTTGCTAAATAATCGAGCACAATGATAGGATCCCACGTTACAGTGTATCTAGGATAGGAAGGTTTTGGTTTTTTAATACTGGTTTTGTATTGTACTAACCTTAGTACAATACAAAACCAGTATTAAAAAACCAAGTTTTTTGATAATAAAGATACCATTATATCTGAAGCTGACTGTGGAACTTGTTTCTTTGCAAAGGCTCGCCTGATAACACACTCGCCATCAGGGTAAGGTGATGGTGGAGAGGATGTGCATTGCTGAAAACAGACGAAAGTAATCGTTTACTGGGAGGAAACGTAATTGGATCAACGATTGATAAGGACATGAAAACCGGAAACCAGTGTTGAGCTGGCCAGTAAGGAACTATTAAAATGCCTGTTGCATTATCTGTTTTAATTTTTTGTAAAACTTTCAAGATAAGGGAGAAGGGGGGAAATGCGTAGAAAAAAAAATCGTGCCAACTGATGGTAAAGGCGTCAATATTGAAAGCATTTGGATCCCATTTCCAGGATATGTACTTTTTACATTTTGTATTAATTCTTGAAGCAAAAAGGTCGATTTCGTGTTACCAAATATTGTCACGATTTTTATATGTATCAGATGAGAGTTCCCATTCAGTGTCGATGTTTAGGTTTCGAGACTCTGCATCGGCATCTGTATTATCAGACGATTTGATGTAACTTGCAAAGATGAAAATATGTCTGTCCTCGCACCATCTCCAGATTGCCTGAGAGATGTCGTTTAAATGTGTAAACTGCACTCCACCCATTCTATTTACGTAGGAGATGGCGGTAGTGTTATCTATCTGCATTAAGATTTCGCAATAATGGAATTCATTTGCGAAAGATTTCAGACCGAAGAACGCCGCTAGTAGTTCCAAACGATTAATATGGTGAAGCCTCTCATCATCAGTCCAGAAACCGCCTATATTTTCATTTTTGCATAAAGCTCCCCATCCCATTTTTGAGGCATCGGTAAATATCTCCAACGAGTACTTGGAACTTCGGATTGGATTTACCGCTTTAAAAGTATTATTTTCCCACCAAACTAAATCCCTTTGGATATAGTTAGTATATGTACTGCCAAAGCAAGTACATTTGGATATATTTAGGGAGGGTAATAATTTTTTCGTAACTGGGATTGTTCAAAAGAGCAATACATTTGACCCTTTCAAATGCTTTTGTATGGGCCCAACCGTATTGAACTCCTAGACTAGCTGCTGTTAAAGTGCCAACGTCTAAAATCACGAATACTTATTATTTTCATAAGAATCCTTGTACAATCGAGTATACCCTGTTTTTTCTAAGTTGGTAATTCCAAGTGCATTTGTCTAGAGTTTAAGATGAAACCTAAGAATTAACAGGTTTTATTGGGAATAAAGACACTTGTCATAATTTATTAAAATACCTAACTCTGTCAATATTTTTATAGTTTCAGTGACATTTTGCAAGCCAATTTGAGTAAGAATTACCCAAGCACAGGATATCATCCAAATAGGTTACAGATAAGAAACCTCTGGAACGTAAGATTGCCATTACCGGTTTGAGTAGTTTAGTGAAAATGCATGGTGCTGTACAAATACCGAAGGGTAATACAGAGAATTCAAAGAAATAGTAGATATTTTTAATAGCAATCTTTTGCAATTTATTCTTAAGTAAATAACACACTTAAAAACTTCATCTCGTGTTCAGGCGGGACTCAAACCTACACCTTCCACAATTTGTAATAATGTTTCCACTGCATATGGTAAATATACCAACAATATTGATGAGACAATCGAGCTCATGTCAAATCAAGCACTTACAAATTTCGTCGGCTCGGTAACGCGTTCAGTGGTCTAATTGGTAGGACATTCACCCGGATTGTGGAAGGTGTGGGTTCGAGTCCCGCCTGAACACGAGATGAAATTTTTAAGTGTGTTATTTACTTAATAATAAATTGCAAAAGACTGCTATAAAAAATATCTACTATTGATTTAGAAGTCTCATCTTAACTGGTGGTCAAATATTTGTAATAATGTTTCCACTGGATATTGTAAATATACCTACAATATTGATGGGA
The DNA here is from genome assembly GCA_019059595.1 of Marasmia exigua. NCBI lineage: Eukaryota > Metazoa > Arthropoda > Insecta > Lepidoptera > Crambidae > Marasmia > Marasmia exigua. The sequence continues at coordinate 25,578,292 of CM032472.1, forward strand.
CTATCGACAGCTCATGTCGAATCAAGCACTTACAAATTTCGTCGGCTCGGTAACGCGTTCAGTGGTCTAATTGGTAGGACATTCACCCGGATTGTGAAAGATGTGGGTTCGAGCCCCGCCTAAACACGAGATGAATTTTTTAAGTGTGTTATTTACTTAAGAATTCAAATAAATGCCCGTTGATAAAAAGCGTAGGAATTTTTTATCCTGTTCATTTATTGGCACCAAAAAGTAAGCCTCTTTAAGGTCTAAATTTGCCATATAGCAGCCGCGGTTTATCAATTTAGTAGCGGTTCGGACGTCTTCCATTTTAAAATGTTCTAAAGAAATATATATTTTTTTAAATTAAGTATAAATCTCAGTTCTCCATTACTCTCCGGTATAAAAAAAATACTGGTTAAGAATTGGCCTTGCACCGGTGTGCATTGTTTTACAATTTTGTGATGTCAGGGCAAAATGAGGGTAAGGTATCAGGGCTAGGCTCCTGCAACGGGGGTAGTTCCATATTGGTAGGCAATAAATCAGCAGTCTGATGTACATCACTTAGCTGTGCCAGTTCCTCAAGCATTAATTCCACTGGTTGCAGACCTTGGGAACCACCGTCATGAAGTGATGGAGTTGGTGGGGCACCAAATTCATCGATTATATTATTATAGTATGGAGTATGATAACTTCCGTCGTCATGAAATTCATGTTCTGTAAAAGAAACATGGGTTAATGCCTGTGAATACCGGAATGATTACATCCGTATAATTTAATATGCTACCGATTGATGTTTTACCAAAAACAAAAAAATACACTACAATGTAAGTAGGTATGAAAAAAGTACAGTTAATATCTCGTATTAACGTATGAAAAGACCTCTGATCAATATAGCGTATTGATTCGGGGCAAGTGTCTACTGTCTAACATCTCGTGTTAAATCGGAGACTTTGCATCATACTTTCTGCAAATAAAAATATGAAGCTGTAAAAAATCATTAACTTTTTGTGTCCTCAACCAAAATAACAAGTATCAATCTTGTCTCAATTAATCTGAACAGAAATTGAAATAATTATTACTAATAAAATTCGTAAAAAATATCTTATGAATTGCATAATGCGCTAATCGGAATTTTTGCTCATAGGGCATTAAAAATCAAAATAAATCAGTAATCGGTATGGCAGCCATCTTACCATCGAATCGCGATTATTGTCTCGTGCAAAATATGTCCGCATGGATTGCATTAGGGACCAAGGACTGGTAATTTCTCTTGATGATGGAGGTGGTTCCGACACGTCAAGCGAGAATTGTTATTTTTCAGATGAATAAGATGCATATTATTTCATTATTAATGATTTATTGCGTGTGTGTGTAACACTAAGAATATTTACATACCTATTGTGTTCCATATCCAGATAGTTCAAATTCGTAGATAAAATGTTGATTAAGATTAAAAATCAAACAAATAAAAAGTCGATTAGATTTCTAAAGAAAATATTCTCGATTCTTAAAAATATCTTTGATTTAGGTAAAAGGAGCGTCTCAATGTTAAAATAGAACTGTCTTATTCACATTCACATACTGAATGGACTATAAATTACATTAGACTGCACGTGTTATATCTTACACTTGAACACTAATATGTCCTGCGTACCTGAATAATCATTGCGATTAGTCGTCGTTGCTGAAATATCAGCTGAAAGGACATTTTTTTTAAGTAAAGGTTTTCTTCTCTTTCTCTGGGGGGTTAGTATTTTATTTTACAAGGTTCTCGTACACAAGAACACCACAAAGGCGTGGTGGATACAACAACGCAGAACCACTTCATATTCGGAATAACAGCCATACGAGCGATGCAGGCAATTAATCAACCAACCCAAGGGCGTGAAACTGGATATAAGATCTAATCCTATTGGGCCAGGAAACGAGAGGGAAAATTTATCACTCCGATCGATAGATCTCTCACCAATGGCGTTTTGTCCAGGTTGCGTCCCAAGCTGTCGGTTGGGGGCCTGGCGTCCGCTTTGCTCCTTCGACTCCTTCACTTCGCACGATCTTGTGCATCCCTAGCGGTCAGTTTAATAGCACGCATGTCATTCTTTACGATGTTAAGCCACACCTTTTTAAGTCTGCCCTTCTACCAAGACCCGACGGTGGTGGCATGGAGCCTAATTCGCTCGTGACATTTATTTTCATACGACATTATATCACTAAAACATAGTCTTTTTGTATGGTTTTCAGGTGATATCCGTCATGTTATCAAAATATCACGAGCACGAGAATAGGGCTCATGGTCAGACATTTGTTTCCCATTATTATTTTTTATTCTCTATATTGACATAAAATATTTACATTTATGCTGTGGAACCCCTGATGTGATAGGTATGCAAACCTGTGTTACAAAGACCAGAGCTCACTCCTGACCCTGGACATCAATAAATACAGTGTTCTGTTTAAAATACTAATACTGAAATACCATACCACCTGTTAGGTTTTCGCAGGACATGACCAACGTAGGCGACTGTCCAGCAGTTGGTCTGCTATGTCACGAATAAAGGCTTCCACGCAAGGCGTGAGTTTCTCACTTGGTCTTTCCACGCTCTACACATCCACCTCAGCATATTTATTTCCGGCAACAAACTGCGATTTTCATGGCCCCATGTCAAGGAGCGATATCTTAAAAGTGCGCACGATGCATCTGACACGGTCGAAAAAATTGTCACAGCACTCGAGAAGTGTCCTTCGGGAGAGCCCGTGATTTATTACCTATAAATATCGTCTCTTTGCGTTTCGGCTAGATTTCAATTCTGATAAAGCGGTATTGAAAAATAAATCTTTATTCTATTAGGAGGATCCCTAGAGATATTTATAAATGGTTAGGTAGGTACTCTTGTAGGCAAGAGTTAATGAACGTGCGAAAAATGGAGTACTATAGGTGTGGATCCATGTACAATGTGATTGGTTACTTTTAAACGTGATCTGTCAAAACTAAACAACCAATGCGGTTGTGGTTGGACTTCCGCCAAATAGTACGCCATCTAGCGGATTTTTCACACGCGAAACCCCTCATTGGAATATATGGGTTTTTGTGGTATGCTAGTGATATCGCAAATGGTAGCACAGAGGATAAGAAGGTCCACCGAACGGGAGGGCGAAAGTTTGAATACATACACTATCTGTCAACCATTTTAACCAATGTTAAGGGAACCTGTAATACTTACCCACTCTTCGGACAGTATTTTAAACTGTTTAGGCAGGGACTGTCGCGCTGGGAAGAGGAATAGAAACTGATATATAGTGACGTGCATTAGGGGAGACCTATGTCCAGCAGTGGACAAATGTGGGTTGCTGATGATGATGATGATGATGATGATGATGCAATAAATGGTTACAGCAAAAATAGGCACTCGTACGAGTTATACCGCGGACGCGACGCGAGAGTGACTGCTATTCGATAAGCGCCCTCCGTAGGTCTGGTTAGTTATACCCTCTATCCTAAACAAGTTAATCTTTAAGAGTGACCCAGCATCAGCTCCGTTGGCAATAAAATTTACCACCGTCACTCTTCAAAAATTGAGAAACTTCTTTCTTATTAATAATTGGCCATAGTGTTAATAGTGATAATAGTGTTAATACGGCCAGCAACGAAGCAGTTCGCCATCGTAAGTAAGTATTTATTAACCAAAAATTGCACATACATATAAATTTTTGCTGGTCCCCACACTAGGCAAGCCTGTCCTGTGTACCTACTCAAAATTATTGAGATATACAACATGTACTTAACTAACCTCGATCCAGTCAGGTTAGAGAGGGGTCTAGGGTAGCAAAGCGCAGACGGTAGTCGCTGCATTGTAATTAAAAGATATTTGGTCGCGATGCAAGCGTATCCCGGGCTCCGATGCGACGGTTATGGCCGCAACCGGGAACGAGCATTCGGCAAGTCAAATAATCACAATAAAATGGCTGCAAATGACGTCTTACCATTAGAATTCTTAGACCAGGACGTCCATTAGTCATAAGTGTCGTCCTTGAAATGTGTTTCTTGCAATGTTGTACAGTTACTTATGCCCACTTAGATAGGTACTTTTATTTTGTATGAATATATTTTCAAAAATATACTCCTATATTATTTATACTATCCCATTGCAGGGCAAATGCCTCCATAATAGAAATCAGAATCCATGATGGGATTCTGATTTCTAGCGATATTTTTTAAACACAAGGTTTAAGCGCTAAACTTTTGTTTTTTCGTATAGCCGAACATTGGGCCACAATCTCACCTGATGGCAGGTACCTAAGTGATGATATGGCAGAGGGATCTTCATTACAACCTGATGCTAATTGGCCATAACGATCAAATTATTAAACCTCGTAATGTCGAAAAAAAGTTGGAAAGAACCACAATAAAACTAGATAATATGTTCTGCAAATATTTTATAGTATCATAGAAATATCCATTTCTATCCAAATTGAACTGAAAGGCATAACTGAAACTTTTTTAATTTAACACTGGTCCGTCGGACCTTCGGAGTAGATGATAGATCTGTCCCGAAGCTAAAAACAAAACAAATATTACGAGTAGGCCTACCAGACGGCTGGGATCTCTAGGACTGTCCTGGATTTATTCATTATATGCATGTCCCTGGGCAAAACAGCTTTCCACCAGATGATTTATTTGTCGGTCTGATGTGTGCCTATCTGTACGTAAAGTAATCAACGCCACCCATGAACATCCGCGAAATCAGAGAGACTGCTGTGTTGTCGGCCTTTTTAAAAAAGAGTAGGGAAGGGTAGAGAGTTCTTGAAGGTCCCTAAGTCGTCCGGAAATACTCCTGCAGCCAAACCGTTCCACAGAACTGAGGTACGTGGTAGAAAGGTCCGTGAGAAACGCACAGTATTAGACCGCCATTCATGATGAGGATGGAATGACAATCGCTTGCGAGTGCTTCGATGTAAGAATTTAGCTATATGTATTTTCCATTATCGTATGGATTTTCTCTAGAGGAGGCCATGGAGGGCATCATTTGCTATGGGATGGTATGGGCCCTAATGGTAGCGACTCATTGTAGTATTCGCTACCCCGCGGGTATTTATCTAGGCACGGTGGGCCAACAGCATTTTAGGGTGGGCCCGGTCCAAACCATAGCTACCTACGCCCACCATGGGCGTTGGATTTTTCTTTTAATATTTACTTACCGTGTCTGTGTAATGCAGAAGAAATGAACGTAGCTGGCCCCCCACAAGGTGTCCACCTTGTGGGGGGCGTCGATGTGGTGAAGGTCGCGGGATTCCATTGGATGCGGGCGGCGCAGGACCGATCCATGTGAAGAACATTGGGGGAGGTCTGTTCAGCAGTGGGCTATTGGTGGGTGGTTCTATTGTCTGAAATGATGACGATGATGATGAAATAAACGTACTAGTAGTACATATACCCGACTGGAACAGTGGTAGTGAACGCTGCCTCTGATATAAGGGTTGCGGGTTCGATCCCCGCACAGTACAAACATTTGTGTGCATGAACATGTTTGTTTGTATTGGTCTGGGTGTTTGCTATGTATTGTAAGTATGTATTTACAAAAGAAAAGTATTATATGTATATACGTGTAATCCCACTGTTGATTCTGATATCCGTAACACAGGTGCTTGAGCTACCTATCTCGGAGTCAGATCAATGTATGTGATGTTGTGAAATATGTATTTATATATATAGTGTCGGAACCTACTATAGGTAGGTACTTGTATCGAGAAAAAAGGTACGCAAGTAAAGGATTTTATTTAAACCTTAAAGCCCACAGATCGCTTTAGGGATCGCATACGAAATCCTTTCGGGAATAGCAAAGATTATGGATATTTTTGAATGAAGCGGGAACAACATCCAAATTTTGAAGATTCTCAGTTTCAGAGCATACTGCTATCAATTCCCAAAAAAACCGCCAACTATCATCCCCAGTTTATCACCAGTCATGTCTTATGTTAAAAAACCGTCATTTTAACGGTCACGTGACTTGGTAATTTGTATAGGGAGTGGAAAATAATTTCGACAAATTGATTCTACGAATTTTGAAGTGGTAGAACAAATATTGTTCAGATCAGAATGGATGGTCGGCGTGGTTAAAGGGATGTAAAAGTCTACACCCGGTTTAAGGTGACGGGTAGGGCACACTAGCGACGCCAATCGATTTTAATTTTTAGCTACTAAACCGGATCTATTTTAAACAATTTCGGGGTTACAACCCCTCGGCAAATACTTATACTATTTATTAAATAGCCATGCACAAATGTTGGATCCGTTTTTGTACGCGAATAATTGATTCACGTCAAAAGCGGCCGCTCTTGGCGTGAATCAATTTTTCGCGTATGCCTTAGGGCTCAAAATGTGTGCGTGGTTATTTAATTAATAGTATAAGTGTTAGCCAAGAGGTTGCAACCCCTAAATTGTTTAAAATAGATCCGGTTTAGTTGCTAAAAATTAAAATCGATTGGCGTCGCTAGTGTGCCCTACCCGTCGCCTTAACAACCAAATTATACATATTTAACTAACGGCCGCACTCAGAGACGTCATTTTAGGTAATGTTCATTAACTTTAGTATCGGTAGTCTCTATGCGTATCAAAATAAGTGTCAATATTTTTTCTTAAGTAGCCAACTAAGTTAATCAACGACTCTGTAGTGTGGCAGTAAGGCCCGATTCGACGCCCTGTGTCTAGTGGTTTAAGTACCGGGTCGTGATCTGGGGGTCTTGGATTCGATTGGGTCGAGCGAAAAGTAAGTTTCGAATTTTTCGAACATAGGTCGGTTTTGTGATCACCAATCCGCATTTGGCAAGCATGGTGATTAAGCCTAATCCCATCATAGTAGCGACAACTTGATTTCTATGATGGAGGCCTTTGGCCAGCAGTGGGACAGTATGTATAGGCTGATACTTTAAGGCCCGATTTGTTCAATCGTTACCCAGCGATAAATCTATGGCATAGTGCAGTTAATATGCAATGTAAAATAAAAATCCGTTCTACCAACTACTCATCCAACAGTCAACGCCTATTCCAATAGTAAATCCTTATAGCGCCTATTTAGTCAGAATAACTAAAATTTAAAATGGCGTTGTCTTTGTCACAGCTGTTTTTGATTTTTTGGCTATACCTGTACAGCGCTACTTATCAAAAATATCCCGTTGACATTACGATGAATCGCAAAACAATACATTTTTTTGCCGGTTTATAATGTCATGTTCATTCAGTCGAGAGATACAGTTATGGTATAGATATGGTATATATTGACTGCCTCGGTGGCGCAGTGGGTAGTGCGTCGCACTCTAAACCGACGGCTGCTCTTGGGGTCCCGGGTTCAATCCCCGTGTCAGGTCAAAATTTTTACCTGAGTTTTTCTGTTGAGAAATTTTCAGTGTCAGTCTGAAGTCTGGAAGTTGGCGGTTTTGTACCCCCGTGCTTCGTTAAGTCGTTGGTTCTGCGCCCGATCACTCTCCGGTCGTGTAAGGCAAGAATAGAGAGTAAAATTGTGTTTGCGCAAACACTTGAGCACTATAATATATCCTGCGTAAGTGGCTGTTCGTTGAGATTGGCCGCCTTAGTCGAAATCGGTTGGGGGATATTATTATGGTTATTATTCCCATATATAACTGTCATGTTGGTCTAATCCGCCCTAAGGGCCGATTCGACAAATCTTATTCTGATACTAAATCTTTGGTACAGTGCTGTCATTCTATACAAATCTGAAATTATACCATAGATCATTCATCATTCTTCTATCGCATTTACAATGGGGAATGTTCCGAGGAGCTGTTCGGCCTTATTCCAGCTGCAATTTTTCACCACCACACATTACGTCCAAATTCCATCCACATCACCTGGATGGATTTATATCGACTACAGTGCGTTTCTCACGTCATTTCCTACCAAGCACAATAAAACTGTGGAACCAGTTGTCAGTTGTCATGTAGTTGTCATGTTGGTGTTTCCGAACAGATACGACTTGGTGACCTTCAAGAAAAGGGTGTACTCCTTTCTTAAGAGCCGGCAACGCATATGTGATACCTCAGGTGTTGCAGATGTCCATGGGCGGCGGTGATCACTTTCCATCAGGTGTGCCGTCTGCTCGTTTGTCCGCTATAATGTAAAAAAAAAAAAAAGATTTATGCTCGGTTAAGTATTCGTTGAATCGGGCCTAAGCCGCGGTACACTGAGCAAATTCATAAGCTAGTTTAATGATCAGTCGTAAAGAGGTGGGCCGAGTTAGCTCCTCGTTATCGCCAGATGCGAGATCGTCAATTCGATCGTAAAGAGGCCCCTCTGCAGTAATGTTTTGACTGCCTAGATCCTAATAAACTTCAACAAATTCCTCCAAACGATTCGGCTACGTCGATATATACCAAATAGCGCGCATATACAAGTGCGCAATACAATAAGTGCAAATACAATGTTTTTTCATAGATTGGATTTTAAGCACTCTAAAATCTTTACTTAAGGCGACGGGTAGTGCACACTAGCGAGGCCAATCGATTTTAATTTTCAGCTACAAAACTGAATCTATTTTAAACTATTTCGGAGTTAGAATCTCTCGGCAAACACTTATACTATTTATTAAATAACCAAATGCACAAATGTTGGGTCCGTTTTTGTACGCGAAAAATTGATTCACGCTAAAATTGGCCGCATTTGGCGTGAATCAAATTTTCGCGTACGCGTTTAAAACAGATCCGGTTTTGTAGCTAAAATTCAAAATTGATTGGCGTCGCTAGTGTAAGTACCCTACCCGTCACCTTAAAGTTGATTTCTAAAAATTCCGAATTAAAAAGTTCTTCTATTGCTTACCATCAGGCTGAGGAGAGCCAATATACTGTGTCACTATACAAAACAAAGTGCGCTCTGTATTCTCTTACTGTCATATTCAGGATAACAGTGTGAGACGACTGGAGAGAGATCTGTGCAGGACCAATGGCTTAGCGTTTTTTACAGGCATACCCGCATAGGCACGGGTATATTTTATTTTATTTAATTTAATTTTTAAATTATTAATTAATATGCCGGAGTCCTGAGGCTTAACGTATTGTGATGTCGGTCCTATATGTCCAATAAAAAAAGTTTAAGATACTTACTGTCACTGTCATTATTTGGTCTTGTCATTTAAGCATCAGAGATTTTACTTTTTTTTTCATAAATTGACGTGAGCAAAAGCGTTATTAATTTATCATGCCGAGTAATGACGTCAAAGGAGGATTTATATATTTTATTTTTTTCTCCAAAAATATCTATTTATGAATTCTGAAATTATTTTTCTCAAATTTCTATGAGTCTAATCTAGAAATAGTTTCTATTTTTCATTTCGGAAAATGTCGTTTTGTCGTATTGTCGTTGTTGAAAAGGTCGTGGGTTCGATCCCCACCCTGGACAAACATTCGTGCGATGAACACTTGTGTTTGTTCAGTGTCTGGGTGTAATATATGTATTTAAGTATATAAAATCGTGTTCCTCTGTTGTCTGATATCTGTAACACAAGTGCTTAAGCTACTTAGTACGGAATCGGGTCAACGTATGAGATGTGAGAATTATAATTATTGTCCATTACAATCAAGCGATTGCCGTCCGACCTTCACAATCCTTTACAGGGGAACCAGACCAACTGAATCACGGTTACACGTTTCAGAAACTATCCGAAACATGCATATTTCGTGACGATGTTTTCCTTTAACCCGGAGCTGAAATGCTCATAGATTTGAAAAATCTAGAGGCGAATTCAAACCACGACCTCCGGTATGGAAGGCCCGTTCTTACCTATCCACTGATTTGCCATCTCGGTCGCATAGTTTCTATCAGTAGTCTACCAAATTCTCACCCGCTCTCGCCACATCTCGCTCTTTATAGACAGCCGGCAACTGTTAACTACTTTGCGAAACTTCGGCAACTTAAGTAGCATTAAGCACCTAATTCCAGCCATTTGTTCTTAGGAAGTTTCCAGGCGGATTTGACGACTTGTCGCTTCCTATTTCCTGATACTGAGAGAGTGCCCTTCAACAAATTATTACAACACTTATTTAGCTGTTGTGTTGTAACTATAGAGAATTTTTGACCGTTAATAAAATTTAGTAAATTTTTAGTCTGTAAATTGATCAGTTCCATATCCTCCTCATCTTAGCGTATAATTCCCGGTTGCGTCCGAATCTGTCGCTTTGGAGCCCGTGGTACGCTTAAACCATATTCAGGATTTGAAGAGTCTAGTAATTACAATGAAGCGACTGCCTTCTGACCTTTGCAACCCTTTTGACAGGGAAGCCAGACCAACTGAATCATGATTACACTTTTCAGAAACGAGTTGGTTTTCAAAATACCGAGCTAAGTAAATTGGTCACTAGTCATCTTAGAATCCTTTTGATCTACTGTATGTTTGTTCAGTATTTTCTAGATGAGTTATGATGATCTCGAGTTCGATTCCCATAAGGTAAACTGAGAGTTGCATTTAAAAAATGGTTCTTAATACATCAAGACTCAATCCTCCAATCGCATTTGAAAGTAACAAGTGTAGGTAAATATGAGTAAAAAAAGTAAAGTATCAGCATATAAACTGTCCCACTGCAGGGCAAAGGCCTCCATCATAGAAATCAAGTCATCGCTACTATGATGGGAATAGGCTTAATCACCACGCTTTCCAAATGCGGGTTGGTGATCACAAACCCGAGCTATGTTCGAAAAATTCGAAACATACTTTTCGCTCGACCCGGGAATACGAGTTTTTAACATAAATAGAAGTCTATAACGGTTTAATCTATTCATCATCATCATACATCGCATTTATAACTTCACATGCAATATTTTTTCATAGATTAGAATCTAAATACTCTAAAATCTTTACTTAAGGTGAAGGGTAGGGCACACTAGCGACGCCAATCGATTTTAATTTTTAGCTACTAAACCGGATCTATTTCAAACAATTTCGCGATTACAACCTCTCAGCAAACACCTATACTATTTATTTAATACTTATAGTTAACTGTTTAGTCTGCTTTTGCACTTGAATTTTGGATTACCGCCAAAAGTTGCCGGTTTTGGCGTGAATAAATTTTTCGCGTACAAAAACAGACCCAACATTTGTGGATGGTTATTTAATAAATAGTATAAGTGTTTGCCAAGAGGTTGTAACCGCGGAATTGTTTAAAATATATCCGGTTTAGTGGCTAAAAATAAAAATCGATTGGTGTCGCTAGTGCGCCCGACCTGTCACCTTAAGGTTGATTTCTAAAAAGTTCTGAATTAAAAAGTTTGTCTCGGAAAAACTGTACTAGAAAAGGATTTTATATGATTAATGATGTATTTGACGAAGGATACTCATCACAGTATACTAACTTTCGCCAAAAAAATACAATGCATTTTACTATTTAACATAGAACAACCATTAGATTAAATATTGCTAAAATATCCACGAAACTCAATTTGAGTTACAGACTGCGTCATGAATTGTAATTATTCATACTTGGATAGTCATAGCATAATTGAAAAAGCTATCGAAAGTATCTAAGCTACTGACAATGATTTATGTATGTGTACAATTAATAAAGCTTACGTTGATAAATAGTCTAGAAATAAATCAGAGATTTATCTTAATGTTAAAATGAAACAGAAGAAGTGACAAAACCCAACCCTGTGTGACACCCGCAATCTCTATAATCAGACAAAATGTCTCATTCGCCTTTGACATTGGCCACCTGCTGCGCTGCTCTTATCACTTCTTAATCAATCTCATGTCTCATCATTCAAAAGTTTTTGTAATTTATCATGAGATTGTACTTTTGTGCTTTGTCAAATGCTTCAGAGAAATCAATATCAGAGGCGTTTCAAAAAAATATTTTCTTGTTCAAAATTAATCTTGTCAACATTCTTTTAAATGTATTGAACACTGGCATCTTAGCGTGTTCCCAGTTTTTTTTATAGAAAGGCGATCAGGATGACCTCACTCCGCCTGATGGTAAGCGGCCGTGAAATCCAAATATGAGGCTGACAGGCACAAAAGAACAAAGTAGTAGTTGCGTCCAATGCTGTCGCTTCGGAGCCCGGGGTACGCTTGGACTTAGGATCCAGGATTCAGGATGTTTGGTAAACACAATGAAGCGACTGCCGTCTGACCTTCACCTATATTGAACCCAACTTATAGGTAGGTAATTATCTACAATTATTATTTTTTTGTTCTACTGCAAAGTAAGTAAAATATTGAAGTTAAGAAAAATAATATACACTCCATCTTATATCAAAACCAGATTGCGTTGTCTAACATAAGTAGATTTATTAATCATACTTTACAAAGCCAATGGGCACAAAAAGCGTTTTATCACAAACATTTCTTCATATAAAACGTAGTTTGTTCAAAAAATAGTTTCGGTCCAAAAGTCCCCGGTCGAAATTGCGCAGATATCACCAGGAATGACAAGGGTTGAATTAGGGTACAAAAAGACAATCGTGCCAGTTATGACTCGCTGGCGATGACGCAGTCTGGCACGGCTTTACTTCGGATTTTTTATGATGGGTAAACCATTTTTTATATTTTTCGTGATATTCGCTTCTTTGCGGCACTTACAATTTGCTACTTTATAAACATTTTAGCCAGCGAGTTTTTATTTCATGATGTTAACGTTTAGCACAGATACTTTTTGTTTTACCATGTTGTAGAATACTGGTGTGTTTTTAAACCGCAGTCTTTCGTTCAAATATTTAACTTAAAGCAATTTCCATGTTTTAGAAGCTAAATATCTCTTGCAAGACTTTGGAGTTTACACATCTCTAAATTTCAGATAATCCCTAAGAACAACTTATCAATAAACTTGAATTGTTTTGAATTTCGATACAAACAATAAAGTAATCAAAGCTTCTACTTGTTTTTGATTAAACATTAAATTGAACATTATTTGATTCAAATGTTTCTATAACGCAGTCTTAGTTTCTTTCTAAATGATTATCATATTTTAAGCCATTTATAGATCAAACATTTATTTACAACATTGTCAAAATAATAAGAACATAAACAGTACCTATCTACAGTATACTAAAAATAAACAAAAAGTTGAATACTATTAACAAGAGATGATGGATAAGACGTAATATATTTACAAAAGAATGCAGTCTACTCATCGTGCCCAGAATGCTGACGGCGTTACCTCTTTGAATGACCAACCCAATGCGTTGGCCGAGGTAGCTGCCAGCATTACTGCCACCTGTCGATCAAACATTTGAAGAGACCTATGTATGTCTACCAGTGGACTGTAACAGGCTTATGATGATGAAGCCACACTATAATATTAATTATGGTGTGGAAGTGAAATTGGTCACTATATGACAGCGACACAAATTAAGTCATACAATTTTAAGTGTTTTTCAATTGTCTAACTCAAAAATACGAGTATAATAAGTACCTACATAATATTTATGAGCATTTGATGAATTCTGCCAATAACTTAACGTAGAATAAGTATGATAAGTTTTAAAAGTTCGATACCAATCGATCAATCGTCGATCGAGGGCATCGACCGATGATAGAATGGGCAGGTCGACGTCAATTAGTTGCTACTAGACATATTGATCAACGTTGATCGATGTTCTATATATTGTAACATTAAGTATTATGGGGTGTTACTGTTAAGATAAATTGTGTCGGTATGAATGAGATTGAGTAAGTGAAGATAAATGTGTATGTGTACTCGTATATGCGTGTTTGTGTGAGTGTATTGGCTTATTGTCTCCAGTACATGTTTAATAATGGTAGGAGTAAATTTTTATTTTCTAAAACAGAATATCCACGGTAGCCCAGCCGATAAACTTTGCCACAGTTTGGCAGATGTTGAGTTTGTAACTTTAGGATTATTTTTGTCTGAATAAATAGAAAAAAAATTCGATCGACGATTAATCGATTGCTTTGGTAACATCCTTAAAGACATAAGTAGGTACTCAGTCAGGATAGCATTTGAAGCACATAAATGTAAAATTTAGGTATAAAAAGGATTGCCTTTTTTACGACCCTGTGTGGGATGATACTCACTTCTACTGAAACATTTTATTACATACACATATTTTTTATTTCGTCGAGCCTATGCTGGGAGAACATTTACTCAGCAAAGAGGTAGTAAATGTTACTGGAGATCGTTTAAAACTGCATGAATTCCAGGCGGGACCGCGAAGTTCGCGTAACAAATTCTTGGTCCAGCCACGAGGGAGAAATTGTGCAGTTTTAACTTTACAGTGGTAGAAGTCGAAAAGTTGTCGTACACGCGACGAGTCACTCGATATGGTGACTCACAATAGCAGTGATTAAATGATACATTAAATAATTATTTTATTAATGTGTGGCAAGGAATGTGTTTTTAAGGGCCAATAGAATCGCTTCACTGAGAGAAGAAGAGAAGAAGGAAAATGAAGCGATTTTATTGGCTCTTAAAAAAAAAAAAATTGACTCTTTTAAAAGTATGTCGTGACTCATTTGATTCGAAAATGTGAATTAAGTTTTTTGTATATTGTAGTGAGTAATTTCAATGAATTATGATAATCTTATGTTTGCATGCCAAATTCTGGTGAAATGTAAGATCTGAATCACCACTTTCAAGCAAACAAATGATATTCTATTCTATTCTATTCGCAATACATCTCTGGTGGAAACGCAGCCTTAGGCCTTGTAGAGAAAAATCATCACCAGGGTCATGATAGATTAGCGGATAAAAACGTGCGTCATCTTAACGAGTGGTCATAGGTTCAAATCCGAGCATGAGCGTCTAGATTTTTCAGAACGGTGTGCTTATTTCTACAATTAGCTTGATAGTAAGCGAAAACATTTACTCTGCCGTGTGGTCCCCGGCAGAGTAGAATAGGCCACCCTCACTCTTACCGAGGTGTCGTAAAAGGCGATTAAGATAAAGCTGCTGGCATGATCATCAGCACCCAGAGAAGGAAAACTCTGAATTTATATCAAAACCCTCGCCAACCCGTCTGCCAAGCGTGGTGAGTATGGCAATTACCCCTCATGTGATTGAGGGAGGCCCGTGCCCCAGCAGTGGGGACTTAAATGGGCTGATGATGATGATGAATACATAGAAAACACTCAGACTAATACAAACAGACATTTGTTTTAAACTTTCATGGTCACTAACATTAAAATAGTTATTTACAAGATTTCTACCACGTACCTTATTTTTGAGTTTCCGATGTTTCGGCACTGTTGCAAGCGCCATGGTCACGGAGAATCTGAAGTTTTTGCGGGTAAGATGTTACTGGCAGACAAAACGGTCTACCCTCATTTGCAGTCTTTTACTACGCGCACCTGCGGTACCACTGTTCACTAGCTCACTATTTTCTCGCATCTGTTCTCGACACACAACACTCACAGTATCTGGCCGCGAAATGACACTTTGTTTAGTTTTACGATTATTACATTTTCGAATCACTGTATTCCAGACATTTGACAATTTAAACCCATCCTCACGATGGAAATTTTTGTACTTTGTAATTTAAATCGCTTGCCTGACCAGTCTTGGTATGTAGTGGCGTTCTGTCGAAATTATCTGATTGTTATAAAACTCAATCCAGTTATTTGGACCCGATTCCAACAAATTTTCTGCGATTGCTGATTTCTGTTTATCGTTGTTTATGACTGCTTTTATGTGTTCCTCAAAAACTTAAAAATAAGGTACATGTTAAAAATCTCGTTAATAACTATACAAACAGACATGTGATTAAATTGTGTGCTTATTTCTACAATTAGCTCGGTGGTAAGCGTAAAGATTGTGAAATTATTCTAAACGTTCAATCGTGACTTGGTCTGGTTTCCTCGTCGTATAGAATGTGAAACGTGGAAGATTTGTATTCGATCGAATCCCGCCTGAACACGCGACGAATTTTTGATTTCCTGCTACTAAGTAGTCTTGAATTATTATTACAATACCCCAGTCTTCCTTCCCTTAACTTTTAAAGCCAAATTCTAGTTTGTCCTTTATTAAGATAATATTTTCCTTTACAGTACAAGCTATATAAATCACCAAGAAACTTACAAAGCTAAGATTTACGAGAAGTGTTCTCACGGTTGCTTAAATTCTCATATATCATAGAACAACAAAATAACATCGTTACACTTAAGATAAATACATTCATACAACATCACATATGCCTACGTTTGGATTAGTGGTAGTGAATGTTGCCTCTGGTGCATGTTGCGGGTTCGATCCCCGCAAAGTACAAACATATGTGTGCATGAACATGTCTGTTTGTATTGGTCTGGATATTTTCAATGTATTATAAGTATGTATTTACAAAAGAAAAGTATTATATGTATGTATATACCTGGTAAATTTACAAAAGCAAAGTATTATATGTATACCTATACCTGGGGGCACGGCAGTGCCCCGCCAAGTCGAGCAAAAAAAGCGGTACGGCCATACCATCATTTTCTCGATTAGGCTATTTTCGACCCCCCTTTAATTTCGTTGTGGATAAAACAAGAAGCCTGAATTTAACAGTAACAAAAGAGTACAGATTTAAAAATTCAGTCAATAACGAGTAGTTTAAGAATGATAACTTGTTAAAGTTTCTGATTTTTTTTTTAGTTTTTTAGATTTTCGCGTTGCATTATAACTATAATGTATCAATACCGGGATTAACACGATATTTATTATGTGAAACAACATTGTGTACTCACATATTGGCTCAGTCCGCTCGTGACCACGGCTGCTGTAACGTAGCCGAAACGTCGAGCCAAATATGTGAGTACAGAATGTTGTTTCACATAATAAATATCGTGTTTTCTGAATTTTGTCACTCACTCACTTACTGACTGACTCACTGACTCACCGATCATCATAGTCCAAGGCACTTCTAGCATACATTTCGAATACACATAGAATTTAGTGTCTTAATTATGTCAAAACCTTTTTTTTTGTAATTTCCTTCCAATTTTCTAAATACACAAACTGCATGAATACATGTACTTGTTACGTTTGCAGTTGAAGATGATGGTACCGGAAAAAAAAGTAGGTGGACTACAAAAAGAAATGATATCCCATAAAAAACAAAACTTGTCAAAAAATAGAACGGTAGAACAACTGAGTGTGAGACTTGGATTTTTTGACAAGTTTTGTTTTTTATGGGATTTGCACCGCTGTTGGTATCTGTAACACAGGTGCTTAAGCTACCCATGTCAGGTCAATGTATGTGATGTAGTGAAATATTTATTAATTATTTATTTATTTAGTTAAGAATCGCTCACTATTGCAGAATTATGTTATAATTATGTATATATTAATTTTGTTATAATTGTGCGGGGATCGAACCCGCAAACCTTGGATCAAAGGTAGCGTTCACTACCACTGTTCCAAACGGGTTGTCGTGTAGATGGCTTTACTTAGACCATGAACAATATTATTTCTGTGCCATGACTCAGGATTTGGGGAGTCCGGTAACTACAATCAAGCGACAGCCGTTTACCTTTCGCAACCCTTTAATAGGGGAACCAGACCAACTGAATCATACACGTTCCAGGAACTATCTTCGGATAGTGAACGTGTGGGTTTCCTCTCGATGTTTTCCCTCACCGCTGAACTAGAAATATGCACATACATCGATAAATATTTTTTATTGCACAAAAACAAAATACAAGTATGATACAATAAGGCAATTTTATTTCGGTCATAGATTTGAAAAATCAAGTGGTGCATGCTAGGATTCAACCACGACCTGCCGCATGTAAGACGCGTTCTTATCTATTGAGCTACCATCGCTATTTCTGTCTATTTATTTATTTTATTTGGTATACAAAACATATTACAATCTAATAAGAATAATTTATACAATACATTCGACAAATACCCGATTGCAATACAAAAACATGTATACACAGACAGAAAATCAATCGAAAGCTAACAGTTACAATAAAACTAAAAATTAAAATTAAACTAAAATTAACTTAAAACTAAAATGCATAGTTACCCCCTCACATGCAAAGAAGATAAAGAGGAGGGATAGTGTGTTACAACGCACCACAGATGCATTGCAAAACAGACCTCTTGAATTGATGTAGGTTGTACCGGTAGAGATCCAATTCCTCATGTCTATAGAATTTAGCTCTTTATTATCATAAACTGGTGGACCGCCCTAACTTCGTTTCGGGACATTAATTCCACTTTTATACAAATAGATGGTGCAAGGTGTCGATTACATCTCGCAAGCATTTCGTGTTTTCGGATTAGCTATAAGCGTTGCCGCCGTCTGTAGGGTTTAACTCTTTATAAATAGTATAGATAGAGTGACAGACGAGACGACGGAAATGTAATACGGTTTGAATTACGTATTGTCGTCGCAACCGGAGGGCGCGGCTTGAATACGTATGGGACATGCAATGAGACCCAGACGCTGGAACGGATGAGATCTTTGCTCTGAGTCGGTGTTACCAAGATCTTGTATTAAGGTAACGGGTAGGGCACACTAGCGACGCCAGTCGATTTTAGTTTTTAGCTACTAAACCGGATCTATTTTTAACAACTCTACGGCCAAAGAGTTATGTCGTTTTGTCCATAGTGGTTGTATGTCATTTTGTACATACGCTACAAAAATATTACAAATCAAAGAATAATGTAGTTGCAGTGAGAATAATGTTTTTAATTCTACGCGATCACCTCAAACACCAAATGCTTAGAAATATAAAATTATGAAACAGTAAAATAACAAAAGAAAATTTACCGAAATACTAATAGCAACCGACCACTGATAAATTTCTTTCCAACCTCAAAACACAAATGTCAACATGGCGTCCGTTGTGTATTTAAAACGGGTCTCAGAAATCCTATGGTAATATTTTCGCTGTAGGTGCATCTTCATTGACTAATTTTCGACAGTTTATGCCACTCAAATTTTTAAATAACACTAATGTGTCGTTTTGTCCATATATGTCATTTTGGACGTACTACTTGTCGCGTGTAAAAATTATTGTTTTGCGTCTAAAAAAATTGGTTATTCTTTCCTCCAAGTATTTAAGATTGTACTTTTTTAAATGATTTCTCATGATCGCCACAAACAATTTAAATCTACTGGCGGCGCTAGTGTCACCGATGTAGCACCTTAAGGCATTGTTATACACTATTGTGTCTCTCCGCGATCGAATCCGAAGTGAGGTGATCCGGCAGAGAACCAAAGTTATCGACATTGCTCACCGGATTAGCAAGCTTGAGTGGCAGTGGGCTGGCCATATTAGCCGCAGAACCGACAACCGATGGGGTAAACGGGTTCTGGAGTGGAGACCGCGTCTTGGCAAACGTAATGTAGGGCGCCCTCTGGCTAGGTGGGGGGACGATCCGCGCAGGATGGCTGGCAAGAGCTGGATGCGAATGATATTCCCCAAAAGATCTTCAGTTTTTTTCATATTCAGATCTTTGAAAGTTTTAACTATTATCTCGGAGGTTACATGGTTAAATTTGAAAGGCGTTTGACACTCGGCAACATTTGCTTTAAGTAATGAGATAGCAAGATGCGAACTTGAATTTAATGTACTTGTTGATACCACTGGTATATTAGTGAAGAATGACTCAAATGCATTTGCCACTTCAGTATCAGAGTCAAGACATTTGCCATTTTTGAGGTATTGTGGGACGTCATTATTTTGTCCGAATGTTGGTTGTCTTCGACTGATTATTTGCCAGATCTCCCAAACTACAACTACGCTGCTACTACGAGGCACAAAACTCAAAATGAGGGAGTTGTCATTTACATCAATAAAAATTTCAGAGGTACCTTTGAAGAACCGCAGATCGAAGATGCAAACTGTTTAGTATTTAAATTATCTAATGATACTTGTATTATTGGTATATACCGTTCTCCAAGTATTTCTAACACTCTCAACTTCATAAACTCAATCGATCTATTACTCCAAAAATTAAACAACTTTAAGAACATTATCTTTTGCGGCGATATTAATATAGATATTTCACCTGACGGAACTGATAGAAGAGCGCCTGATTACCTGAATATTTTTGCAAGTCACGCTATGCTGCCTGCTCACACCATACCTACTCATGGGCGAACTTGTCTAGACCACATCATGCTCAAAACTAAGTTGAAAGCCACGTGCATAGTATTTGATTCCTCAATTACTGACCACGACTGTGTTGGTATTAGTCTAACATTAAAAACGAACCTTGTAGGAAATATTAAAACAGGACCCAGAGTTAACTTTGACCAATTAGACATAGCAATTCGGGACGCAAATTTTCTTCCAGTTCTTAATTGTTCCGAAATCAACTTGGCTACTAACCTCTTGATTGAAAAAATATCTCTAGCCATTTCAAAGAGCCTTTCACTGGACAACTTTACAAAGAAGAAGCGAGTTAAGAAGCCTTGGATAACCAGGGGGCTCATACGTTGCATGAGAAACAGAGATAATCTGCACAGGAAGACTAAGAGATTTCCTGACAATGAGGTTATTAGAATCACCTACAAGCGCTATCGGAATTTTTGCTCTGCTGTCTTGAAAAAAGCCAAACGGACTTATGAAAGCAGATTGATTAAGGAAGCTCATAACGATAAAAAGAAGTTGTGGGGAGTTATCAAAAGTATAAGCAGCTCCAGCCAAGTTGTTGATCCATCAGCGACTCTAATCGATGCGAAAATTCCTAAACAAAGCATCAATAAAGTGAACAACTACTTTGCTGGTATAGGTAAAAAACTAGCCGAGAACATGACTCCTTGTCTTCAAACTGAAGACAAAGATGATGTCTTTCCACACATCTCACCTCCAAATTCATTTGTATTGACCCCGGCTAGCGAGGAGGAGATCCATCATCTCATTTCAGGGCTAAAAGATAAATGTGCGATGGGAATCGATTCAATATCAAGTAAAATTATCAAGCGCTATGCCGAATTCCTTGTAACACCTATCACGCATATTGTTAATCTCGCCATATCGACCGGAGTTTTCCCTACAGCTTTCAAGACAGCGCTAATAAAACCCTTACACAAGGGAGGAGAAAAGAACCGTGTCGACAATTATAGACCTATATCATTATTGCCTGCCCTATCCAAGATCATTGAACGACGAATGAATGAACAGCTAAGTAATTTTTTAGAGACAAACAATCTTTTATCATCTTCACAGTATGGTTTCCGGCCAAAAAAGTCAACCGGTGATGCGGTACATGAGTTGATCTGCTCAATTATCGCCTCACTGGATGAAGGGAAAAAATGTGTTACAGTGTTCTTGGATCTAGCAAAAGCGTTCGACACGGTCTCAATCCCTCGCCTTCTGTCTAAATTGGAAAGAATTGGAGTAAGAGGTCTCCCTTTGAAGTTGTACACTAGCTACCTGGAAAATAGGACCCAAATAGTTAAAATTGACCAATGGACGAGTGATGAAGCAGATATTACATTTGGTATACCACAGGGAAGTATAAACGGTCCAACTTTATTTTTGGTGTACATTAATGAGCTGTGTCGGCTTCAGCTACATGGTGGAAAAATCATAACGTTTGCTGATGATACTGCACTTTTTTTCACTGGGGATACTTGGGGTGAGACTTTCAATCGAGCGCAGTTGGGCTGCGACAGGGTGTTCGGATGGCTGAAGAGTAATGTCTTGACTTTAAATGTCACCAAAACGAAATATATTTCTTTTGCCTTGAGAATAAACCAGCTACCACCACCATCGCTTCATCTAATAGCTCACGAATGTGAACCGGACTTGAGGGATTGCTATTGCCCCTCTCTTGAAAGGGTGGACCGTATAAAATACTTAGGAGTCATGATTGATCAAACAATGACCTTCAAACCCCATATTTCAGCACTTGTACAAAGACTGCGCAAACTTATATATATTTTCAAGACGCTTAAACATGTTGCCAATCGTCAGGTAATCAGGATGGTTTACTATGCCTTATGCCAATCTCTTGTCGAGTACTGTATTACGTCTTGGGGAGGTGTGGCTAAGACACATCTTATAGAGATCGAAAGAGCTCAACGAGCCATATTAAAGGTGGCAGCTGGGCTTCCTTTTCGATTCCCTACTGCTGACCTTTACAAATACTGGGACGTCCTAACGGTGCGCCAAACCTTTATTCTGCAAACCATACTAAAAAAACATACACAAATACAATATGACGCCACATTAGTTCAGGATAAACGTAGGAAAGGCACTGTCTGTCCAGGTCGAACATTTAAAACATCAAAATCTCATAATTTCTTTATTTTTCTCGGAACATATTTATATAACAAACTTAATGCCTCACTTGAAATCTACCCCCTTACCAAAACTTGCTGCAAATATACTGTTAGTAATTACCTCAAATCCTTGGACTACGAATCCACAGAGTCTTTACTGGTCCAATTAATTTAATAAATATTATCATGGCCTGCTTTTTGGTCACCGAGTGATTTACCTACCCTCCCTTCTTAATGAATTTATACACACTTACAATATCATACTTATACACTTTACATGCAATTTTAACACACCATATTTACACTCACAAGAAACATTATACAAAGTACAACTTTTTTTTTTTTTATTTATTTATTTTTTTATTTATAAATTACGTAGTTTTACTTTTTTATTATATTTTGAAGTATCTCCATAAAATTGTTTAGATGCTCTGCTCTTAGGTAACAAGATATTAGGATGTTTTTAGTATATGCGGACCTAAATGAAGGGGCCTGGTGTCCTGTAATTACAGGTTCTTTTTGAAACCTATATCAGGCACCAGTCTCACAAATACGGGTTGCATCTAAAATTAGCAACTAATTCCTAGCCCTTAAGACCTATTTGTGACGAGAAATAAATGATTTATTTATTTATTTATTTATTTATTTTTAGAGAGAACTTGTGTTGTTGTGTTTTATTTTTACAACTCTCTTTGTTGATGATGTTCCACGTGATTTTACTTTTGTTAGTTGATTTACTTATTTTGTTCTTAATGTAGTTAGATTAAGCAACTGCACAACTTTCTTAAAGCACTTAGAATAATTTCCAACATATTCAATTATCGCAAGATCACGCGAATTAGCTTTAATATCATATAATTCAAACAATTTTCTCCTGCTTATGTGAATCCCTGTAGTGGCCCAGTCACTAAATTTATTTTTAGAACTGTTTAATTTAATGGTCTGTTTTGTAAAAATATCATTAAATTCCTTTTCAACAATTCCGACAAGGCTTTCATACAACTGGTCGACACTATTTTATTACCAGGCATTAAGAATACCTAATTATAAATATTATCTTTGAATTTATCTACACGTCTTTTTGTAATAGGCCTACATGTAAAACTTGTAGACGGATCATTTCGATGACAGTCGATAACAGCCAGCTGACCAGCCAGATAACGAAACTAAATGTCCGCTTATTACTTAATTATTGTGGTAGGAATTTCAAAATAGTGAATATCATTTCTTATTTTCAGTAGCTTATCGACTAAAATTTGAGATAAATTCAATAGTAATTTTCGGCTATCCAATATTATCAGGTAAAGTAAGCAAAAAAACTATACCGGGTCCAAGCATAAATCTTATTTTAATCTAAGCAATTTTAATAAACATCTTTGTTGTTATACACATCTGAGAACAAAAGCGAGTCGGGTCTCTCGGTACTTTCATATTCTTAATGAGATTTTTTCCGCAAAGGAGGCCATTTAAAATATTAATGTAAAATAAGCTTTTATCAGGTTTGCTAAGGCTGCTACGTAATAATATAAAAAATATATGAACTTTTTTTAGGAAAAGAGAGGAAAACGAGGACATGATCACCCCTGCTTAAGATATCGTACACTCTATGTACGGTACAGGGAGAGAGTACAGTACGAAAGGTAGGTAATGAGAGCTCATAGCATATCAAACGAATCAATTTGAAAACTAACGAATCTTTTGCAACGGCAGTTAAAAGTAGCAAGTGGATGAGATTGGCAAGTAGCGAAATGAAATATAGTCTATACATAATCTATATATATTAAAGGAGAACCTGAGTGACTAAGGTATTAAGTGACTAGGAATTCACCCATAGCCCAAACTACTGACCTAGGAACTTGAAATTTGGGAAGGGGGTTCCTTTAAAAGTGAAAGTGAGCACTGAGAAAGGACTGAAAGTCCGCCATATTTGATGTAAGAAATGTGAAAATTTGTATTCAGACTAATAATTTGAAATAAAAAGTAACTCAATTAACGTTTTTTGAAAATCACCCTTTCAGAGGGTAAAGTAAGGGATGAAATGGAAGTATGGGGGTTTAGCCATTTTAAAGTAATAATCTTGAAAAGGTTAGACATTTGTGCATGGTTATTTAATAAATAATATAAGTGTTTGCCGAGAGGTTGTAACCCCGAAATCGTTTAAAATAGATCCGGTTTAGTAGCTAACAATTAAAATCGATTGGCGTCGCTAGTGTGCCCTACCCGTCACCTTAATTTAACAGCATAGAGCGTCGTAGGGTTCTCTGAGTCATCTTTCCAGAGAAGTGAGTAGGTCCACTTTATAGGTACTCAGCAGTGAGTAGATGTGTCGTGAGATGGTGATATGATAATAATATCCTCCAACCGATTTCGGCGAAGGCGGCCAATCTCAACGATCATCCACTTAAGCAAGATACATTATAGTGCTCAAGTGTGTGCACAAACACAAGTTCACTCTCTATTCCCTTACCCTCATATTCAGATGGGACACCAGTGTGACATGACCGGTGAGGGATCGGGTGGAACCCGGGACCCCAAGCGCAGCCGTCGCCTTAAATTGCGACGCACTACCCACTGCGCCAACGAGGCAGTCAATATAGGAGGTGATATGATATGTAGGTACTAATCCATGACATAAGATAATATCCCTAATATACTCAAACACTTTTCAAGTTTAAAGCTGCTGCTCATAGACAATTTAACACGGGTCGTGGCATGTGGACGCGTTCCCCTCTGCCAAAGAACACGAACAAATGTTCGTGTACGTTTATTAAAACTAGATCGGCGCGAACAATCGCCATTTCGAATTCGTATCTGTCGCTGAGCGGAACTCGTCAAAACTCGTCGTTGTTGTAAAGTTTTCACTTGCGAACGAAGATCAGAAAAATAAAATTTATCTTTCTTATGATGCATAAGTAATTTTCTAATAAAATAAACGTTATTTCACGGAATCATAACCTTTTCCATCTACATATTTTACGACAGAAATAACCACAAAAAACAATAGGCGATATCGTGGTACGAATAAACGATGGTGCACGATATTGATTAGTATTGTGACAATAATAGAAAGAATGAATAACAAATGTCTCACTATTGCTATCAGTTATTGAAGACTTTGATTTCTCTAAGATGCCATCATCACATCCTGAAATATTTTGCAAATTTTCTACGCGCAGCCTATAAATGCATATTACATTTTTACTAGAATGAACAACTAACACTGTATGACTGTTTCAAAAATCTGACCCTTTCACCATCCTGGTGACCGCCTAGACCACTAGGCTACCGAGGTATTAAATTAGGTATAACTTTTCTAGTACTTATCTGCATTTTAGCTGCTGTGAGCAAGTAATTCACTTATGTTCGTAAACAAAAATCTTCATTTCATTACTTATAAATGACATGCTTGTACATGTACCTAATAACAACATTTTTGTATGCAACTAACTCATTCCTAGAATGTCACTCATTTATTCATATCTAGACCATCACTAAACTTCCCTTCCCCTCCGCGGATTTTGACAGAATATTTTATAACTAAATCTGAGCTATACCACGTCCCGTGTTAAATTGTCTAAGATGCTGCTGCAAATATTATGCTATCGCTTTCTACGCCCACTTTATGACAGAGATAACATTTTCTTAAAATAAAGCTTTCCAAGCGTTTGTCCGCTCTCCTGTCCATTCTTTTGTTGTAGTCTGAGTCAGATGGCATTAGCATTTTAGTCCAGCTCAATAACCAAACAATCACAGAGGGCTTAGGTAAACATATACGATAGTTACTTTAACGTTCTTGATAGAGTTTGTACATAAACACACAAAGTTATTCTGAAAACTCTTACTTCATTTTGCTACTGAACATTATCAGTGCAGTGGTGCCTAACAACATTCTTAAAGAAACATCAGGATCCCGAATCTCGGGATTTTCGATGAAAAACATGGCGGATATCGCATGGAAACCTTAAAAATAAAGCTATGTTATTGCAAATGTCGTATGATGATGAAATTTCACTTCCCGAAAATTGGCCTCCTGTCAACATGAGAATTGGCCTACCTCAGTTCTGTGGAACGGTTTGGCTGCGGGAGTATTTCCCGACGGCTACGACTTAGGAACCTTCAAAAGAAGAGCACGAGAAGAGCGTACTCTTTTTTAAAAAGGTCGGTAACACATTAGTGACCTTTCTGATTTCGCGGATGTTCATGGGCCCAATGTGGGATTGGTGATCGGTAGATGCATGCCAAGGAACGTGTATGAGTTCGATGTTTGAATTAGAATGGCGTGCGAGAGAGAGAGAGAGAGAGAGGGAGATGGGAGACGACGTATGGCGGACGACGTGTAAAGACGGTGTACAGACGGCGCTTATAAAATATAGAAATACTTATTCCTTAAATCCCTGGCTTTATTCCAAAAGTGTGGGATTGGTGATCGATAGATGTATGCCAAGGAACGTGTATGAGTTCGATGTTTGAATTAGAATGACGTGCGAGAGAGAGAGAGGGAGATGAGAGACGACGTATGGCGGACGACGATGAAAGACGTTTGACTAAAAGATTAATTATATTATTATAATATAGTATTACTTATTCCCGTCCTTGGCTTTATTCCAAACCCCATCCCACAATTTTGGGGGCTCGTCCGGGATGGAGGATCAAAGATAAAGCAAGGAAGAATAAGGAGTAAAAAGAAGAAAAGACGACGACGACGAAATAAGGGAAAAAAGACGATCGGATCAGCAAAAAGACGGACGACGGGTGAAGACGGGCAGGCAGCATGTTGGGCGATGGTAGCGCTGAACACGCGCTTTACCATGTCTGCCATCAGCGATTCAGTGGTGACAAAACAGAAAATGTACGAAGATGGCTTGGAAGATTGGAGGTATGCGGGAGAAAAGAAGGTTGGACGAAGCAGCGCCTTATGTTCATAGCCAAACGCGCCTTGACGGGAACTGCAGCATTGGTGGCACGTTGCGAAGAATTCGGCAGCTACGAAGAGTTAAAGAAGATATTGGTGGACGAGTTTGGCAGTGATGTGCGTGAAAACGGTTTTTGTGAGAGTGAAAGGTGCGAATTCTATGATGACGTAGACAGTGAAAGTGAATATAGTGAAGATGATGAAAGAAAGTACAGTGAAGATGATGAGAGTGTGCATAGCGAGTGTAGCGACGTTGAGGATGTTGACGTATGTTTGAAGCCGGAAGAGTGCATGATTGAGGAGCAGGAGTTGGAAGTCGAGTCGAGTGAAAAAACGGAGGAGTGCATGTGTGTGGTACTGAAGCCACAGGGGGAATTCCAATCAGGGATTCAAATAAGTAAACATCAGGACGTTTCGATGGTTGTGATGACGACTGGCATTAATGACGTGCCGTTGCTATCGAGCGACATTGACAGCGCAAGGAAGAAAAATAATGACGGAAGAGTTTTGACCATGGACACCTATACTAGAAGCTTTGAGTCGTTGAAAGATGACAAAACGTCAAACCCGATAGAGTCAAGAAACATCGATGACATCCGATATATTTTGGAAAAAATGGAGCATATTTATAAAGATGTGGGAAATTATAATTGGAACGTACGAAACAGGATAACTGATTACGACGTTGTGACGCTAACGCTGAGGACAAGGAGAGGCAGACTGAAAATGAGGATTTGTGTTGGTTGGAGGCGCGGCGTAAAATTTAAGAGGTCCGCAGTAGAACAACAAATCTTCAAAGATTTTAAGAAGAGGAAGAAATTTTAGTTGGTGTTTTTTTTATAGCGGTTTTATTTGTGATGTTGTTATTGTTAAGATGTAGTTTTTGAAGATGTTGTTAGTAGTTAAGATGTGCAAAAGACGTATGAGTGCAGTATGAGGGCATACTGAATGTAGGATGGCCGAGTGTGGGATTGGTGATCGCTTGCTCGTTTGTGGCCTCGAGCATAAAAAAATACTTTACAGAAATTACTTAAAGTCCTTAGTATCGATTATAGATTTAAGAGGTCAAGATAATTATTGGTAAATTTGTTTACTTTCTTCGGAATGATGTTGTCTAAGATTATGTTATTAGGTAATAGAGCCCACTGGCACAATTAAATCAGTCAAAGTAAAACCCTGTATTAGTTATTCTATTCTCTAATGAGCGCCAGCTTAATTTCTCACAAATATTTGCTTAGGACTGAGCCCCGAGCAGTATCTAAACCAACACAATGAAGTTAATGCTCCCAGTATTTAAATTATAAGCATTTTCCTTGGATAAAATCTCAAGTCGCAAAGCCTTTCGTAACATCAAGTGAAGCTTTAAATTGATTTATGGACGTACACAATGGCTTAACTCTTTTGATGGTTCTCATTTGAACATTTTCTTTGTGCATTACAGATCCCTAATGAAGTGTTTCATAGCTGAAGTCTCTCCATGTGCATATTATATTATACCACATTACATTTTATTGAAGCACAAAGTTGAACCAAAACGCACAAAGGGGCATAGTTCTGTCAAATTAGAACCTAGGGGCTTTATTCATAAACGTGCAGTAATAGTTAGCTATATCGACGATAAAGAACAGTTTTGACGTTTGAAACAAAAAAAAAACGAAAAGTAATTAAAACTGCTTTATTAAGGCCCTTAGTCTCAGAATTTGACATAGCTACCTACCACGGTAGGACTAACAGCTTATAATAATATTTCCCTAGATTCTGGCGGTGGGCTAAGACACTCCGCGTGGGCTGATGCAATTCAAAGGTTTTAAATTAGTTTCTAGTGGTTTTTAGTTAAAGCTTACTGCAGTTCATTCATGCTGCATGCATTCATTCACAGTTTCCCGGCCATATTGCGTAGGAAAGCCGGCTCATTACACGGCTACTATTTTTGATTTATATCAATGACTTGCCATCTGCATCGTACGCTCATAGTAATATGACATTATTCGCCGATGACAGCACTATATTATTTTCAAACCTTAATATGATTAATCTCGAAAACGACATTAATAGTTCATTAAAATCTATCATAACATGGCTCGAATCGAATCACCTTAAAATTAATTTAACTAAAACAAATATAATGTCTTTTGTACAAAGAGGTGTTAGTTGTAGGTAAAGCATAAATTATAATGGAATACAAATTGATGAAACGGACATAACAAAATTTTTAGGATTACGTATTGACAACAAATTAAAATGGACATCACATATAGAACATATCTGCAATAAACTGAGTCAGTTCTCATTTGCGCTTTATAAACTGTAAAATATAGTAAACACATCTGCAGTTTTAACAGCATATCATAGTTACGTCGCATCGACTTTAAGGTATGGAGTTATTTTTTTGGCCAACTGTTCTGAGAAGGATGTACTGCGTATCTTTAGAGCACAGAAACGCTGCATTAGGTCGATGTTCCGGCTTAAATCTGATGAGTCTTGGAAGCCATTCTTTTTAAAACATGGTATTTTGCCTCTTCCATGTGTATATATTCTTGAGAGTGCGACATTTATAAAAGCGAACCTAAACAAATTTCAATGTAGAACTCGGGAAAGGCAAAAGGGCAAGCTATGCTCTGTTTTCAGTAAGACCACCTTATTTGGTAAATCTTTATTTAGCATGGCTCCCCGCATCTTCAACCAGATTCCAAAGGTCATTAGGGATGTAAATGACATTTATATATTAAAAAAACGACTATCTGACTACCTAATTAAAAAATGTTATTATTCTGTTAAAGACTTCTTTTTTGACAAAAATATAATATAATAAGTATGACATTAAAATTTTATTCAATTTAATATTGCATGATTTAATTTAATAATTTAATTGTTTGGTTATGTACCTATGTTAATTTTATTACTGATGTGTTTTACTTTATTATAGAGTTTAAGTCAAAATATTTTGTACGCCTTAAGAGGCAGGTTACAGTAGCTCTTTAAGAATAATCTATGTAACATCTCCTACACCTGTGTTCCACAATAAAGATTATGATTATGATTATTATGATTTTTAAGGCAAGTGCGCGGAAGCCGCAACAGTATCCTGAAGGCCATCGCCGCTGGTGGGGACTGTCCACTACTCGAGCACTTATGTACTATTACTCGGTCGCGTCATAGTTATTAAGTACTAACACTAATTATTAAATTTTTAAGTCGTATGCTACTAACACTTATGGATCACTGTTGTCCGATAAATAAACATTTTTATTTTATTTATCTATATTTAGTGAACAATTTGGTGTTTATTTGTGCAGTGAAGTGTCGCGAAGTGAACCTGATAATAAGAATCGTTGAATTTGATCATCTTTAACACTTTATTCTGTGTCGAGAGTCACTTGACATTGGCAACATCTCTTCTGGTAGAGCCATCTTCTTCATCTTAGCGTGTAATTCCCGGTTGCGTCCAAAACTGTTGCTTTGGAACCCAGGGTACCCCTGGTAATTACAATGAAGCGACTGCCGTCTGACCTTCGCAACCCTTTTTTAACAGGGGAACCAGACCAACTGAATCATGGTTATACGTTTCAGAAACTATCCGAAACGTGCGCGTTTCCTCACGATGTTTTCCCTCACCGCTGAGCTAGATATATAGATAGATAGATAAAACGTTTATTTGTACTGCTGCATATACACACATTAAAATAAAACAAATGACACACATGCAAGAACACAGGAACATTACATTATAATTAGGCATTAAATTAACAAAAAAAATACAAACAACAATAACCTGTTCACCTGTTGTGATCCATGTGTGCGCTGCAGCAGTTCAAAAAGGCCGTGGCTCAGTGTATAGCTTTGCCCGAGCAGACAAAACACTGGTATTCTGCCACTACCCAAAATACAGTCTAAATCTAATCTAATTTTATCTACGTTTAGAAAATCTATATAAAATATAGGGACCGTGTAGAACTGTTTTATTGTAATGTAATGTGTGAGTGAAATATAATAACAGATGAATGTATGATGACAGCAATCGGAAAGGGAAGTAATCGATAAGTGCATCAAAATACTTTGGTATACCCAACATGAGTATGCGTGTAAGTGTAAGTTTTGCATGCTTATATGTTTCTACACGGCAAATGCTAAGCTAATGGTAGAAATACGCACATCGTTTTGAAAAATCCAGAGGTGCATGCTCGGACTCGAACTCGGACCCCCCGTATGAAAGGCGCGTTCTGAACCATTGAGCTACCATCGCCAATAGGTAGAGCCATAATATGAAAAAAAAATCCTGGATACAGACCGACGACTTTTTACACTGCAGGCTGACAGAGTGAGAGAAAAAATACTAAGTTACAAGGTGTCCCTACGTATATTTCAAATTGAGTTTCACCTTTCACTTTCAAATGACTTGGCTATGTAAGTACAACAGCAACATTGTAACAAACTAATGATAAAATCAGATAAACAAATTGAAATAAAATGATCTATTCGATCTCATTTACAATTCGTCGTTTACTGTTAAGCTGTGGCTCCTGTATTGGAAACAGCGGAACTTCTGAAAACGTGTGTGCTAGTATGCTCCATCGTGACAACGATCTTGTCGCGGGTTTTCTGTAAAGTTTAGATTTTTTTTAATATTTTGCAACATCGCATGTATTGATTTGACTCTAACATAGACAGCACAAGCACCTGTGTTACGGATATCAGAACCAACAGCGGAATTATAAATATATAGCTAATACTTTTCTATCGTAAATACATACTTATATTACTTACATAGAAAATACCCTGACTAATACAAACATAACTGATTTGACTAATACTCTTTTTATTTATTTATTTTCAAAAACATTTGTGCACGGTTATTTAATAAATAGTATAAGTGTTTGCCGAGAGATTTTAAACTCGAAATAGTTTAAAATAGATCCGGTTTCGTAGCTAAAAATTAAAATCTATAGTGTGCCCTAGCCGTCACCTTAAAGCTCATTATATATTCTAATATATAATGGGCATATGTCTACATACTTGCCGTGTGGTCCCCGGCAGAGTAGAATAGGCCACCCTCACTCTTACGGAGATGTCGTAAAAGGCGACTAAGGTAAAGCTGCTGGTATGATTATCAGCACCCAGAGAAGGAAAACTCTGCATTTATATCAAAACCCTCGCCAACCCGTCTGCCAAGCGTGGTGAGTATGGCAATTACCCCTCATGTGATTGAGGGAGGCCCGTGCCCCAGCAGTGGGGACTTAAATGGGCTGATGATGATGATGTCTACATATGACCTCCTTTTTAAATAAATATATTTTTCTGGACTTAGGAGTCTGAAAAATGTTATGAATTTATTTGACATCATTTCGTAGAAAGATATTTTAAGACGCTAAATAAAGAACTCAACAATTACAAAGCCATTGTTTTTGAGTTTTATGCTCATAGACAGAAGGAATCTCAAATTTCAGTTCCGTGTTTTTCCGTTTCCGCGGGACTTCGTTCATGGCGCGGACTCCACAGAGTGTATTCCTAAACAGGTACAACCCTTGCGGATAAAGAATGGGATCAGAAATGGCGGCGCATCTATTCACTTCTCGCTCGCACACTATTTGCGTCTATACTCGCACTCGTGAGTGCGCAATAGTGACGCAATTAGTGTGCGAGCGAGAAGTGAATAGATGCGCCGCCATTTCTGATCCCATTCTTTATCCGCACAGGTTGTACAGACAGTCTCTACCCAAAGATAATTTGCCAATGTCGAGTAACTTATTGAGAAAAAGTAGGTAGTCAACAGTCGAAGTCAGTCAAAGTCAGTGACTCAATAAAACGCCGGTGTTTTAAGTTTTTTCGACCTACGGATTCAGCGGATAATACTCTAAAAGCAATCGCGGGTTTCATACTCTATTAGGTCCAAACAAGTTGTCACAAGGCAATTCACTCGACGCACAATAGCAGTGTTAAAAACGATATAATCCAACGATTTTTATTATTAGGATTACTTTGGACACTTCACTGCACAAATAAACACCAAATTTCATTAAAAACCACTATACACTAATTTAAAACCTTTGAATTGCATCAGCCCACGCGGCTTGTTTTAGTCCTACCCGCCGAATCCAAAAACGGCATTTGTTGACTTACTGGTAAAAAATAAATATACCAAGTCCGGCTTGGTATATTATTTTTTTTTATATTCCGTTCTTGTTTCTGCAGTTGTTTCTGTACATTTTGCAACGAGAAGAATTAGTGTTTAAGAGAAAGTACCTGTTTATCGATATTTCTGAATATCTACCTAACTTGTAAGCATAGAAAAACTCCATCGAGAATTCTTTGAAATACGTTCTGACAAGGTTTTATGTTAGTGCACTCACGCGCTCGCCTCATGTCCGCCCCTTAATGCCTTCAAGAGGGCAAATGGCTTATGATTTAAAGATTGATATTGATTCAAGTGGATGTCGCGAACGAAACCGATTCTATTTTCGTTCAGTTCCCCGGAATCGCGAGCAATCTCGCAAATCGATGGCGAATAGTTACGGCAGTTTGCTTTTATGTAAGTTAGGCGCCTTAATGACTGAGTGAAATGGAACTACCTCAGGCATTTTACATTGATCGATAAGTCGGTCGTTAGCCTGAATGCGGGCCTGCCCGCTTGTCCCCGTTCCATCTGTGCGAACCTTTTGGCGCGTAGGGTGCAGGCAATCGCCTGCACCCTGCATACGACCAATGTAAATGCCTCCTTATAAAAAGAGCAGGCTGGTTTGTGAATCGTTACTTATCAACATATGGAAGAAAACCATGTTCATACATTCGCCCCGCATGCGGGCAATAACGACCAATGTCAATGCCCAGTCACGAGTGCAATAATATTTTTGCGTGTAAAAATATTCGCACACTATCAACAGTATCCACAGCTATAGGCATCTTTTATAAACAATAAATTGAGACAACAACACATTTATGCCGCAACGTAGACCTCCCTGCACGCCCTGTTGGTCTAGTAACACCCTGTTGGTCTAGCGGTTTAAGTACCGGGCCGTGATCTCGGGGTCTTGGGTTCGATTCCGGGGTCGAGCAAAGGTATGTTTCGAACTTTTCGAATTTGTCGAGAATCGGATGTTACGACCGAATCGAAGTTCCTCTCCCTGTCCCACGTGCCGTTTTGTTTTAATGCGACAGGTATAATTGTCTGTTACGGGACGTCTTTGCGCCATGGCCCCTGTCCGCTTTTTCGACAAATGTAAATGCCTTCTAAGTCGAAAAAAAACACACACGCACTACATGAACCCAATATTTTCCCCTGTAACCGACAAACATCAATCAGACCCCTAGGGGTTCAGAACTCAAACAGTGAAATTGAAAAACCTTTTATCCATTGATGAAACAGCACACTATGCATAATACTCGTATGTACACACTTAGTTTCTTTGATACGACCCCAAAACATTCAAACAAGTGGGAATACGTTTTACTTGATAAAATAGGTGGTAAATGGCTTTAGAAAGGGGACGTTGCAAAGTTTCTTAAAGGTGTTTTCTCTGTAGATAAAGATACGAATAAAATTACCGGAAACTTAGTGATTGAGGATTTTCAGATTTTCAGTCCTCACATAACTGGAACCATTCGTAAGAACTTCTCAGTGAAGAACTGTTTAAGAACCGTGTTCAAGAACGGTCAGAGACTTCACACCGAGAATATAAACCAATGGAGAAGTTATTATCGGCCATTCAAGACGATCTCTTAGATACTCACTCAACGAAACAAAGTGGAGATGCGCTGGCTGTTATATACTTTAGATACTCACTCGGCGAAACACAGCAGAGACGCGCCAGCTGTTACAAACTTTAGATACTACTCGGCGAAACACAGCGGAGATGCGTCAACTGCTTTACACCTTAGATACTCACTCGGCGAAATACAGCGGAGATGCGACGGCTGTTACATATTTTAGATACTCACTTGGCGAAACACAGTGTAGATGCGCCGGCTGCATCATACTTTAGATACTCACTCGGCGAGACACAGCGGAGATGCGCCAGCTGTTACATACTTTAGATACTCACTCGGCGAAACACAGCGGAGATGCGCCAGCTGTTACATACTTTAGATACTCACTCGGCGAAACACAGCGGAGATGCGCCGGCTGTTACATACTTTAGATACTCACTCGGCGAAACACAGCGTAGATGCGCCGGCTGCATCATACCTTAGATACTCACTCGGCGAAACACAGCGGAGATGCGCCAGCTGTTACATACTTTAGATACTCACTCGGCGAAACACAGCGGAGATGCGCCGGCTGCATCATACCTTAGATACTCACTCGGCGAAACACAGCGGAGATGCGCCGGCTGTTACATACTTTAGATACTCACTCGGCGAAACACAGCGGAGATGCACGGAAGTTACATACTATACTCACTCGGTGAAACACAGCGGAGATGCGCGGAAGTTACATACTTTATATACTCACTCGGTGAAACACAGCGGAGATGTGCCGGCTGCATCATACCTTAGATACTCACTCGGTGAAACGCAGCCAGAGATGCGCCTGCTGTTACATACTTTAGATACTCACTCGGCGGAACATAGCGGAGTTGCGCCAGCTGTTACATACTTTAGATACTCACTCGGCGGAACAGAGTGGACATGCGCTGGCTGCTTCATACCAGTTTTCTGTTAGCTTGTCTGTAGATTTCAAAGTAGTTAGACTACCTAGCCGTAAATTGACGGTGTTGCGCTACTACATGTTGCGCAACATGTAGTGTAACACCATCAGTACGAGGCTGATACGTCTTGATTTCTGATTTTAATAATCTCAACTCACCACGTGGATTCCCGTTCGAATAGACCCATCAATTGAATAAGCAGATAGTTCAGTATTCAAAAGGAAATAACTTCCATACGTAGTAATAAGGAAAAGGGAAACGCTTGGAATGCTAAGTATGACGTGGAATTGGGACATTTGCCCTTGAGATACTTAGGGGTCGTAAATTCTTCGAAGAAAACCAATTTGTTTTTGGTTAAATGAAAGCATAAATATGAGGTCAGAAGAATGCAATAAAATGTTGGATTTTCATGCGAGCTCTTTTGTAATTGAAAGCATATTGGATTATTGAAAATTTATGGGGTGAATTTATAATTTCTTTTGAGGATTGTGTGGTTTTTAAAACTAGTAAAAGAAGTGTTGAAAATCTTTTGATAATCAAATACCGTGTTTACCTCCCAGAAAACCGGCGTGAAGAAGCATTGTGCTGTGTTTCGCTGCGTGAGTGAGGCCCAATCTGGGGGAAAGGGGGGTAGCAGCACTTGTGACTCCACTGGTGCTGCGGG
This sequence comes from Marasmia exigua, assembly GCA_019059595.1. NCBI lineage: Eukaryota > Metazoa > Arthropoda > Insecta > Lepidoptera > Crambidae > Marasmia > Marasmia exigua. The sequence goes on from CM032472.1 coordinate 25,614,669, forward strand.
TGTCCATGGGCGTCGGCAATCGTTTAACATCAGCTGATCCGTCTGCTCGTCTGCCTAAATAAATAGTGCATACATAAAAAAATGGTGCAGGTACTTAAGTACACGGCATCATGAAAGTTTTAATAACAATCTTCTGTCATTTTGATTTGTACAAGTACCAAATTCATGACTATTAATAAAAAATGCCAAAATCACAAATCCTTTTTACGTAACTGGACGGAAAAAAATGTAGCTTGACACTGTCTAAGCAAAGACTCTCTTTACCCCAAGTAAGTAGGTGTAAGTAAACATTGATTGACCACATATCTACACAGATAGGACACATAACATAAACATAAGGTGATGGCACAGTTAATACATATAGGAAAGAAATATTTAAACAAATAAATAAAACAAGTTAATACGTAAACTAGTGACCTATATATAGAAGAAGAAAAGGAACAAAGTGAAGTGGTCAACAAGGTTCAAGCTCAGCATGTGCTGCAGCGGTTTGCAGCCGCTGCCGCGCTGATTTTCAGTTTTGACCTTGAGTGACTGACGAAATCAATTTTGAATGTGACAGTCAAAGAATGTGAAAAATAACAAAAGACAACAAAAAGAAAAAACAAAAAGGACGAAGATAAAAAATAGTAATAATAAAAGCTGACCGCGCCGAGTGTATACACTCGCGATGCGCGAACGGGATGTAACCGGTCGTGTGGAGGTGCCGTCAGCTGTCTACACTACATACATACATCAATTAACATACATTAATATATCCCTTATTGTTTTTATACCCTTTGCAATATTGACAATAGCAGAACTAACGTTCAAATGCCGTACTAATGACAGCTTACCTCCCATGAAACGTAAGGTTGAATCACACACATCTATTATTCCAACTAATAACCAAGAAGAATACCTACCTCATAATTTGTGTTCGTTTGTAAACGAAGCTGTGTTGTCGACGGATAGGTATATCGATAATGTTACAAAATGTTACGGATATCAGTAGCCATACTTAGGTTATGGAAAAGTGTAGCATAGAAACTCAAATAAGTTAAAAAAAAACTAACACATCCAGGGGAGCCTCTGGACAGGTGGGGCAGGAGGAATGCGCTATGGTGAGCCTTCTCAAGCAGTGATGTATCTCCCTTTCCTCGTGGTGACGAGGAATGGCGAGTTAGACGCAACACAAAAATAGATTTAAGAAGTAAATAATAAAGTAGCATTAAAACCATGTATTAGCACATACGTTACTATACACTAGCACTTTTAGGCTTGGTTAAGTGACGGTAACGATAAGTGAGTGATGTATGTACAATCAAACGTGTCCTAAAATAATAAGAAATGGTTTTTTCCGCGGAGCAATCAATTATACTTTAAGTAATAATTATGATAAACAAGCAAATAACGGGACCTAGAGGATTGAAATGTGTGAAATAAAAAAGAAGTAATCCATTTTTTGGTGGTTCAAAAGTGGCCGCTTTTGGCGGTAATCAATTTTTCGCCTAAAAAAACGGACCCAACATTGGCGCATGGTTATTTAATAAATAGTATAAGTGTTTGCCGAGAGGTTGTAACCCCGAAATTGTTTAAAATAGATCCGGTTTAGTAGCTAATAATTAAAAACTAATGGTGTCGCTAATTAGGGCTACCCGTCGCCTAAAGTGGAGATAGTTGAAGGGATGGAGAGTCATATACTTTTTTCTATCGCAAGCGAAGCCGCGGGCAAAAGCTAGTGAACATATAAAACAGTTCTTTCTGTTTTGTGGAGCCCTAAAGATATCATGTTAGTATGAAAATAGTGCGTTGGTCAATTCGTTTTTTGCCTATCAGTTTAGTTTAGTAATACCTAAGTAATAGTGGTCCGCGCTAACTTCGTTTTGGGACAGTTGTTCCACTTTATACCAATAGATGGCGCTAGGTGTCGATTACATCACGCTAGCGTTTCTTGTTTTTAGATTACCAATAAGCGTTGCCGCTGTCTGTATGATTTACCTCTTAATAAATAGTATAGATAACCACAGAGGCTATGTGCTATAGACAACACAGAGTTAAGTTGGCGGGGGACGGAGGATAGAAAGAAAGTAAACGGGTATCCATTAAAAAAATTGGGACTCAATGTGCAAGTTTCAATTTTGGTTACACAGTTCTATAACATCTCTGGTACCTAATACACTGCTATCAAAATACTCTTGCCCAAAAATAACCAGTAAGTATAAAATCACTCTATCGATATTATAGCTTGTCTGGATGATATTGCATTTACCGATAAGAAGCCGAATTGTATTGTCATAAAACCTTTTGTACAATAAAGGGTATCGATTTTGCAGCTGGTTTATTTGATTTATTGAAAGCATCGATAATCAAACAACTGATTGATTTACTGAGCATCACTAAACGAGACCTTTTCGATTCAACTCTTGAATTCATAAGTGAATATCGATTGTCATAATTTATGGGACATGCTGCATTATCCGTTTCGTTTGCTACTAAAAACCTCAATCGATCCTACACCTAATCATTTTTTTTTCAATTAGCTGTAAGTGATCACCAATCCGCATTTGGCAGACGTGGTGATTAAGCCTAATCCCATCATAGTACCGATTAGGTACTTGATTTCTATGATGGAGGCCTTTGCCCTGCAGTGGGACAGTATTTAGGCTGATACTAGCTAGCTGTAAGTTATATATACAATTGCTATCGGACAAGTTATCACAAAGTAGTGTTTGTCTGTTCTGAGAAGTTATGTACCCACCTAGCCTTAGGCCATATTAATTAATGTAAATAATTACAATTTATAACCTTATTGGCCCCCATCTCAAGGTGACGGGTAGGGCACACTAGCGACACCAATCGATTTTAATTTTTAGCTACTGAACTGGATCTATTTTAAACAATTTCGGGATTACAACCTCTCGGCAAACACTTATACTATTTATTAAATAACCATGCACAACTATTGGCTCTGTTTTTGTACGCGAAAATTGATTACCGCAAAAGCGGCCACTTTTAGCGTGAATCAATTTTTGGCGTACGCGTTGGACAGAGCATTTTTGAATGGTTATTTAATAAATAGTATAAGTGTTTGCCGAGAGGTTTTAATCCCAAAATTGTTTAAAATAGATCCGGTTTAGTAGCTAATAAAATTGTTTGAAATTAAAATCGATTGGTGTCGCTAGTGTGCCCTACCCGTCACCTTAAATCTCATATAATATAATACTTATTTATATTTCAAAAGTTACTTACTCCGCTGGCTCAGCGACCCAAATAGAGTATTGGACTCCGAAACAAGAGATCGCCACTTCGGTCAATCCTGCGCTACGTCTTGCCAGGATCCAGGAACTCGCGCAGATCAGTCTCAAAAGTCAGATTCAAAATTTAGTATATCAAATTTGCTTACATTTTTAGGACGGTCAAAGGTCGTCCTGTCATACCTAAACAAACTTGTTTTTGTAATGTATTTATTTACACTTTCCAAGAGTCACGAATATTCTAGACGTTATTTTAAGAAAGGTATTTATTATGCTCACATTCAAGTCAGGGTTCGAATGTAAATAATATGTCAAAACTTTGTACTCGGCGTTCAATATATGAAATCGTTGACCTGTAATAAAATATGCAATATTATTTGTCATAATTAGTGAAATTTTATTAGAAATTCTATTGCTGGCTGGGTAGTATAAATTATACATATTACGAGAAATACGTTAGCTACAGCCGGAGGATCCAAAAAAAATCAATTTATTTAATAAAATTTAATTATAAAGGAAAATTACAATTTAAATTAAATCTAAGTACAATGATATTTGCTCGAAGTGTGAACCGAATATGATTAGGAAATATTGGCAATCAGCGATGAAAGTCCGGTTTCGTCATACACGCACGTTTTGCTGACGCTGCGCCGCGGCCGTGTGCAATGTTTATTAAGGTCACCGCCGATGCATGCCGATGCAGCGATCTCCATAGATTAGGCGAGCGTAACACCTCCCCCCGAAGAACAGCCACCACCGAAGAATTTCGCAGTAAATTGAGGTGGGGGTTGATTTATTCCTGCCTTTGGTTCTGGAGTGGCGTATATCTCCTGTGATCGAACTTCATCTGGCTCGATTTTCAATGTACCTGCTTTTCTATAGCATTTGCGGTATAGTACGATGCTGCTTAGTACACATGCACCGAACATTACTACATATAACGGAATAGTAGTATGGTATATGGTGTAATCATTATCTCTTTCGAGGGTGACTTCCGAATGCTGGGAGATCTTCATGTTAGTGGCATGAAGCTGATCGAGATTTATGGTGTTCAGTTGAAGTTTGACTGTAGACGCGTTGTAATCTGGCTCCCGGGGCAGATCCATTATTTTAAGAACATATCCTTTCAATCGATCCTTGACGTTGGATATTGTTATCTGTGGTGTTTCTAGATAACATCTATGTGGGACGATTGCGAGATAACTGCCTTGGAATTCTTCGTAGAGATCCTGGCCACATGAGAGATGAACTTTCGTAGGAGTTGGAAAGCTGATGGTGTAGTGGCGATCATCCAGCTCTTCATATGCTGGTTGACTCAAGGCAATTGTGATAGGGTTGCAGGATGCCTTCCGCTGTTGGGTGGTAATGAGTTGATGAATGCAGTCTTCGGATGATCGACTTTGGATGCTCCTTTTCTCCTCGCATAGAAACCATTTGCTGGTCTTCGGGCATTCAGCCTCTATGTGCTTGAAATCTTTCTCATGGATAGCTAGGAATTGGGATGATGGGATAAGGATTTCATGTTTGCTATTAGGAACTATGGATAATTTATATAAATCATATATATGGGATTGAAAGATGGGAAACTTGTATACTATTACTATTTCATTTCCTATATAATACGAACCTAATTTAATTATGTCATAATACTCTCTTATTTCTAAGTCTACTATTCTATCTTTACCATATAGAGTGTTTACCCTATCAATTAGACTTTGCATTTCGCGCGGCCTAAGAAACGAGTTATGCATAGTAGAAACCCGTATGAATGCTAGGATATTCTGGAGTTTAGTCAATTCCTGTGATACCGAATCTATATTATCACTAAGAATTAGGAGTACCTGAGCAAGATGAGCGTATTTTATAAGATCATATTCTCTAGTAGCATCGCTTTCTATAATTTTATTTATGAAAGTTTCAATTTTCTTTTGGTTATCTACTATACTATCGATAATCTTTGAGTATTGCGCGGCCATGTCCTTGGTTAAGCTAACGTGATTATTAAATTCAGCTAGTAACTTATTCTCATTATGTTTTATAGTTTCAATAGCCTTATTATAGTGCAATGCATCTGTATAATCTAGATTACCGGTAATACTTTTCACTACCGATCCTAGACCGTCGATGAGTCCTCTTTTAAACCGATTTGTTTCAAAAGTTTGTAGTTGGTCTGATACTGTATTAAGCTTAGCGTCAAGATAGATTATGTGAGGTTGAAATAGAAAGTTGGTCTTATTATTAAGCTCAGGGGTACTAATAACTAACTGATCATTTATGGAATCTATTCTTTCCCGTAATTCGTGAAGATTAACATATTGCAGAAAGGAATGGTAATGAGACAGGATCCTGGAAGGGCCTAATTTAAAGGGAAGTATTCCGGGACCACTATCTAGACTTTCAAGTCTTATCTCCTCCATTACCACGGATTGCAGGAACAGATGTAGGATCAGAATCCTTCTGTAACAATTTAGAGCTATTAGGGATTCTTTTTAGTCTATGTTTCGCTACGGGACCTCGCTTCTTCTTAGTATAAATATGGATAGGGAGATCTGCCATAACTATATCATGAGTGAAACGTGGGGCCAATTTTTGACGAGATGCGAAGGGATTTTTAATAAATATTTGTTGTTCCGGGCAATAGTCAATTTCGGGCTCTCTATTCTTATTACGATTATCTGTCAAGTCTTTGCGGGTGTCGGTACATAGCTCAGTGAACTGTTTTATAGGCACTGGTCATTTTATCCTTATGGTTTGTCATGTACTGTTGCAGTAAGTGAACTGTAAGGTCAATGTCAAATGCGTCGCGAGGGTCAAAGTGTCCTGTGATTAATTCTATAGGTCTACACTTCGTAAGACTGTGTATGCTGTTATTATAAGCCAGAAGGGCGTAAGGCATAAGATTAATAACAGATTCGTTTTTCTGTGTGACTTTTTAATATTCGAAGATGTTCTAGAATAGTCGCGTGGAATCTTTCGACAATTCCATTTTCATTAGGTGTATGCGCTGCGACTTTATGATGCTGTAATCTGTGTAATCTTACGAATTCCGCTAGTAATTGGTTCGTGAATTCTGGCCCATTATCTGTAACTATTGTGACCGGTATGCCATGATGAGTAGAGAATGAAAGCAAAGCTTGAACTACACTGATAGCTGTTCCGTCTCTCAAATAGTAAGCCTGGGCGTATTTAGAAAAGGCGTCAACTATTGTTAAAAACTTCTCGCCCTGGATGGTTAATAAGTCAAGATGTACAAGTTCAAAGGGTTTATTCGGAATAGGTACAATTTTAAATTGCTGTTTGATGGGATTTCGGTCATATTTTGCCTGACCGCATATTGTACATTCGTTTATGAATTTAGTAATACTTTCACGCATCTTAGGCCAATAGTATTTGTGAGACAGAGCTAGGAAAGTTTCATTAATACCGCGGTGGTTAGTCTTACCATCGTGGTATTTATTAATAATTTCCTGCTGCCTTAAATATTCCCTTACATTTTCAATTTCCTTTTTAGTAAGTACTAATTGCATTGCTGAGCTTTTGAAAGTGCGTTGAATGATAGGTATGATAGAGTACATGGCCAAAGGTGGGTTAATAAGCAGGCCTGTTTTAACTTTTGGATGCACATACTCTTTTATGGCATTAGCAACATCTTCTTCTAAGTTAGATTCTGATAACTGAACTGTGATACGAGTATGTGTATCGAAAGGTTTAGTTACAACTGGTCGCCCTTTAATATCACCTACAACGTTCAAGACAATCTGTTTAGTAAATTTATTTAATGGTTCGTCTGAAATTGGTACTTCCAAGATTGGATTCTCGTTATCTGTGTGGACTGTCGCGGTTGTAGAATGATCTGAAGGATTTGGGGCGGTAATAGTTCTAGAGTCATCTAATGTTGGCATATTCTCAGATGGGTTAGCTACAATAGACATAAGCTCTTCGTTATTTAGTTCTATCCGAGATAATGCATCTGCGTTGGTATTACATTTACCCTGTTTATAAATTACGGTAAAATCGTATTCGCTAAGTTTTAACCGCCACCTTGTTAGTCGTGAGTTAGGTTCTTTTAGGCTCATTATCCACTGTAAAGGTTTGTGGTCGGTTATAATTTTAAACTTGCGACCGAAAAGATAGGGCCTAAAGTATTTTGTTGCCCATACAATAGCTAAGAGCTCTTTTTCTATTGTGCTATAATTTAATTCACTTGAATTCAGTGTACGGGATGCGTAAGCTATAGGTTTGTCTGAACCAACGGCACCTTGGGACAAAACAGCCCCAATAGCTACATTGGACGCATCAGTTGTTAGTAAAAACTCTCTGGAAAAATCAGGATATTGTAGAATGGGGTCGTTAGTTAAAAGCATTTTACAATGATTAAAGCAATCTGTGTAAGTTTTATCTAATGTTATTTTAGAACCCTTCTTAAGACATTTAGTTAATGGCTTTGTTAGTCGTGCGAAGTCTGGGATGAATTTCCTATAGTACCCCAGTAATCCGAGAAAACGTTTGATTTCATGTGGGAGTTTTGGGAAGAGGATATTTTTCTATAGCAGCTATTTTATCAGGATTGGGCTTTACACCTTCGTTAGAAATGACGTGTCCTAAGAAACTGGTCTCCAACTTTAAAAATTCCGACTTATCCATTTGGATTTTAAAGTTGGATTCTCGCAATTTTATGAAGACTTTTTCTAGATTAATTATATGCTCCTGGAGGGACGTACTAAAGACTACTATATCATCCATATACACCAGGCATATTTGATGCTGTAGGTCCTTCAGTACATTGTCCATCACCCGTTGAAAAGTTGACGGAGAATTTTTCAGACCCATTGGCATGCGTAAAAACTCGTAATGTCCATTTTCTACGTTAAAAGCGGTCTTGTGAACATCCAGGGGGTCCATTTCGACCTGATAGAATCCGCTTGCCAAATCGAGGGTGCTAAAATATTGACATTTCCCTAACTTGTCAAGGACATCGGTGATATTAGGGATGGGGTATTTGTCATCAATCGTCTTCTCGTTTACTTTTCTAAAGTCCACGACAAGACGCCATTTAACTTTACCAGATGCATCTGCCTTCTTAGGAACAATCCAAATGGGAGAGCTCCAAGCAGAGTCAGAAGGGTCTTATAATGTTCTGTTCCAGCATTTTGGTTATCTGTTGTCTAACCTCTTGTCTGTGAACGTAGGGATACCGATAACTCTTGGTATGCACTGGAATCTCATCGGTTGTTCTGATTTTATGTTTGATCTTGTTGGTGAACGTTAGAGGTTCTCCCTCAAGATAAAACACGTCCGCATAATTTGCACATAATGTTCTTAAATTCGCGAGCTCTTCTGGATTAAGATGGTCGGTTCGTAAGCAAGATAAAACAGCTTGTGTGCGATCCGATGGTATTTCAGTGTGTACGCTTTCAATATTAAATAACTCAGCTTCTATGGGACGGTCCATGGAAAAGATGAGATCGTTAGATGAATTGTTAGTGATCTCTACCCAGCCTCTATTTTTATGTACCGTTGTTAAGCAATCAGAAATTAAGCAGTTGCATATAGTTTGACTTTGAACCAGAACTTCACCATCAAGTGTGTTGATAGGTAGTCTTAATAGCTTAGAGGAATTAGCGGGTATGATATCCTCGTAAAGGTTTACATTACGCGAATCGTACATCTCTATCGGTATTTGCGCGTTTCTAGTTAGGATCAGTTTATTCTTAAGATCTATCTTGGATCCCCAATTTTCTAATAAGTCAAATCCTAAAAGTCCGTCAAAGTAATTATGAAACTTATATACGAACAGTGTTATGTCTGTTTTCTCATTTAATTCCGGGAAGCACGGTAGGGTTATAGAGTAGTCGTTCTTACTAGTCCCATGAACGTTAGTTACCTCGAAAGGCTCGTAATTTAAAGGTAAATGACTAAAATATTTAGAAACCGCATCAGGGCTTATAAATGATTGATTAGCACCTGTGTCGATTAATAGCTTTAATGGGGGATCACTAGTCTGAATGAACCCTAATTGTCTCTGGATGTGAAAATTTAATTCTATTTTGGCTTTTCGGATTGGGATATCTGCTGAAAATTTTCAGACGAAGCAACGTTTGATTCCGGGTCTACCTTTTCCGCGGCTAGGATGCTCATTATAAGAGCCTGGTGAATAACTATAGTAAGTATAGTCGGGAATGTCATAGTAACTATACTGCTCTGGCGGGTAGGTAAATTCTGGATCATAGTCTCCATAGTCATACCCATTATAGTCATAATCGTATTCAAATTCGTTCATGTTAACCTCCCTTGTTTTAAAGTAATTACTAGGGGGTGGATTGCCATGTACCCTCCAGTCACGTCCTGTAGGTGGTAAGGGTTTAGGCACAAAATGGCTAACGCCACTCATAGGGCGTGGCGTACCGAATGACTGCTGAGGCGGAGGTCTATTAGGTAATCTAAAGACATGGCTACCTGGGTTGTAATTCGGTAGAGGGGCACGCATCATCTGTTGCGTCCTGGTGGGACCCTGAGGGTAGTGCATTCTAATTGGATTGGGCCTCCAACCATGAGATGGGGGTTGCATCGGCTGCTGCCGAGAAGGACCAGGGGGATTAAACGTGGATGGCATCAATGGTCTGCCAGTGTTGGGCATGGTATATAAGGGTAGTTTCGGGGCAAAGTTATTTAGGGGTAGGTTGAAGGATTGAGGATTGGACAAATCCTTCTTATGCGATGGGCCAGCTTCATTACGGGTTTGCATATATACTGTATTTAATTCCTCCTGAACAAATTCTAATGCTTTTTCCATTGAATCCGGTCGCATACAGCGTATCCGGGAACCCAGAGGCTCCTTAAGGCCTCTTAGATAGGATTTTAAGGTTAGATTCTGGTAAAGCGTACGTTTGGCTTCTATGGTAGTAGGCACCGCTTCGTGAAGCGAAACGTATGTCATGATTGTGCTAAATAGATTCTGGCACCGCTCATAGTATTCCTGGGGGGTGCTAGAGCCCTGAGTTTGCATAGCCAAATCGTTATATAAGGAGGACTCGTCGCGATGGTCGGCGAAGTTATTAATTAACGCGGACCTGATTCCCTGCCAGTTTTCCGGAATGCCATTGGTGTTGATGTGTCTAGCCGCAGGACCAGTGATCTTATTCAGGATACCATTAATAAGAGCCAAATTAGATAATTCGTTACCCGGAGTAGTGCAATAATGTTTCAATACTAGCTGATCGCATAGTTTTATAAATCGCGTCAATACATGCGAATTACCGTCAAAATCAGGCAATAGTCTTAGGGACTTGTAAATAACATCTATATCGTATTGAGCCATTCTCTCGTCTAAATTCCTGTGCTGGTCTAGCGCTCTATCCCTACTATCTCTATCTAACCTAACGCTACGCGATTCCCTAGGGTGAAAAATCTTGGCGAACTAATAGAACATACACACAAATTATAATAAAATAAAATAAGGTAATATCGTGCCCAGAATCGGACAGGATATTATGTATAGGTAATTAAAAAATAGGTATTAAAAATTATAATTATAAATAGATAGATAATCACTTAAGGATTGGGAAGGTATGACTTGAAAGATTCAAGGACTTACAACATTGTCTTCTTTCGGACGAATCGATGTCTGGATTCACCTCTGGACTGCAGCTCCCGTAGGTTCGGATTTTCGATGCGCGACTTGATAGCCACTCGGGCGGCTCGTACGGAAATCTTCTTTTTCTCTGGAGACCGACCGCGAAAATCCTACCGACTGCGCCAAATACGTTAGCTACAGCCGGAGGATCCAAAAAAATCAATTTATTTAATAAAATTTAATTATAAAGGAAAATTACAATTTAAATTAAATCTAAGTACAATGATATTTGCTCGAAGTGTGAACCGAATATGATTAGGAAATATTGGCAATCAGCGATGAAAGTCCGGTTTCGTCATACACGCACGTTTTGCTGACGCTGCGCCGCGGCCGTGTGCAATGTTTATTAAGGTCACCGCCGATGCATGCCGATGCAGCGATCTCCATAGATTAGGCGAGCGTAACACGAGTACAAACAGTGCAACCACAGCATAAAGAGGACTAGTAGCATAATATACATAGGTTAGGCTTTCCGAGGCACGGTCACAAGACCAGAAATTTCCAGATTCCGGACTCACACTAAGAATTTTACTACCGAAAACTACGGTACAAATTTTTAACCCAGTCCGGGGCTCAAACTCGGAACCTCTACGCAGCCTTCGCTTTAATGTGCTATCCACTAACCCTGAAAACTAATAGATTGACTTTTCATATCATTCTCGCTCACGTGACTTGGACATTTTATACGGGGTGACGAACATTTTTTTAATGACTTTTTAAGAGCTACATCTATCTGTCTCCCTGCGTGATCGTATCAGAAATGATGAGATCCGCAGGAGAACTAAGGTCTACAGACATTAGCCTAAAGGCTTGCATGTCTCAAGTGGTAATGGGCAGGGCACATAGCTAGGAGAATAGACGGCCGTTGGGGTAGAGAGGTCCTCGAGTGGAGGCCACGTACAGGAAGTCGCAGCCGTGGGAGGCCCCCGCACAAGGTGGACCGACGATCTGGTGAAGAGCGCGGGAATCCATTGGATGCAGGCGGCACAGCACCGATCAGTGTGGAGAACATTGGGGGAGCCCTATGTCCAGCAGTGGACGTCTATTGGCTGAAATGATGATGATGATGATGACTATAGTCAACGCAAGGACTTTACTTCATAGCGTCTACACTGCAGTTGTCACTCACACTTTTGTTTTTATTTTGTGTCCCCAAAAAACTATTGAAAGTAACTTTGATAATTTTTCATATAATTATTACACTTAAAATCGATCGGGAAATTGGCGATTAGGTAAATCGGCGCACTACTGTGGTTACATACCTATATAAATTTGCTAGAACTTTGCTCACGTGCAAGTGAACAACTGTCGTAAAACTGAGCATAAAGTATTTAGGCGTAAAAGTTTAAATGTAATTAACCTAAATTATGCGCAACTTCACTTTACGGCACCATCGTTAAGTTCTGCAGGGTTCACGTTCAATCGTTCAATCAATCAATTTCTAAACGTTTTAAAATTAATGAACCAAAATAATTAAGTATGTACCTATAATAGTGGTAAAGCATAGGTATAGTACCTACCTACTGGTAGCAAAGGCCGGGGCAGAAAGCCCACTACTCGGACCGGAACCAATAAGTGGCGTTCCAGCCTGCATGGTCAGGTTCGAGTTAAAAGAATGGGAGCATAAGCAAAGCACTGAATTTTGGAAAAGACTACCTCGACTAGAACAGTCCAAGGCGTTAATACAGGCGTTCAACCAGAAACGAGCTGTAGAAATAATAAAACTGAGCAGAAGACATATTAGGGCACTCACTCGGACCCTCACGGGGCACTGCAAATTAAACAAGCACCTGCACAACATGGGCCTTTCAGATACCAAAATCTGCAGGTTCTGTCGCGAGGACGAGGAAACGATTATCCACGTCCTCGGCGAGTGCATAGCGGGAATCCATTGCAGAAGCCGGCACCTGGGAGCACACATTATTTCGGCAGATGAGGTCAAGAGCTCCCCCATCAGCTCCATCCTCGGGTTTATCCTGGAGCTGGGGCTACATGAGGTGCTGTAATAAGTTTTGGGGCTGCCACAATAGATCTTCTACTGGTCGCAGTGGCTATGAGATGCAATGCTCACCTCATTTTATTCAAATATATATATATATATATATATATATATATATATATATATATATATATATATATATATACCTACTGGTACCTTCTACTTTCTTGAACTATTAACCTCTCTAAAACTATGTACCTAATTTTAATGCTGATGGCAGTATGTAAATACCTACATACACAATCATTATTACAAATAAAATCTTGGGTGTTTTAGTACAATGTAAGGTATAATATAAGAAAAATCTGTTCTCATTATATATTTTATACTATATGACTGACCGGATGGCGCAATTGGTAGTGACCCTGCCTCGTACGCCAAAGGTCGTGGGTTCGATCCCCACCCTGGACAAACATTCGTGCGATGAACACTTGTGTTTGTTCAGTGTCTGGGTGTAATATATGTATTTAAGTATATATTTGTGTTCCTTTGTTGTCTGATATCTGTAACACAAGTGCTTAAGCTACTTAGTACGGAATCAGGTCAACGTATGAGATGTTGTGAGAATTATTATTATTATATATTATTATTATTATTATTTTATAACAGTATTCTCGAGAAAAAGTGTTACCGAAGTCGCCCAATACTATCTTCTAATACAACATTCTATTAGTCAACAGGTATTAGGCGCCGACTTCGGTAACACCTTTTCTCGAGTGTACAGTAATAAAATGTCATTTGTAGTGTATAAAGTGTTGAAAATAGTATATCAAACTTTTTAGTTAGTGGTTTTTGAAGGCAGTTCTTTTTTTCGTAGATTTTTTTGTTTTTTGGGGTCGTTTTAAATATTCGTTGAGTACTGCAGAAGTCGCTGAGCTGCCGACAAATGTTAGAGTTTTTGTCATTGACATTTTCGCTGGCTTCATTTGTGAAAAACTTTGTCACTGACAAAGGCTTTTTTTTGGCTTTGTTAGTTCGTGGTTTTTGAAGGCGGTTTTTTTTTCGTAGAATATTTTTTTTAAATGCTTTTTAGTGTCTCATTACTTAGCAGCACCCTCCCTCTCTCCATCTCCACCAAATAAATAACAAACTAATTGTGAGTACAGCATTGAAAGAGTTATCCTTTAACTCCTTACCGTTGAGTTGACCTTCTATCATCAGCAGAGCCACAAAATGTATACAATCAGGCGCAAATACTGGTGCATATTTGAAAAAAGATACAAAAACATTACGTGTGCCTATAAAATTTGAGGATTCCCCTCGACTTTTTCAGGATTCCATTATCAAATCCTGATAATTATCCTCGTCATGGTGCCATGGTGCCATATGGACTATTTACTTTCCAACAAAAAAGAAAAATCTAAATCCGTTCTTAAATGGCAAAGTAATCGGCAAACAAACACAAAAAATATATAATAAGTATACGAGTCGAGTTGCGAACCCCCTCCTTTTTGTGAAGTCGGTTCAAAAGGAAGGGCTGCCAAAAGCTCACCTTTTGACTTCTGAAAAGAAAAAGAAAGATTCTTTTTGCTTTAAAACGGTGGTTGTTTGAGTCCATTTTCAGGCTTACTGGAGACATCGTTTGCCAATTTGGTGCGACTGCAATAGCGACCGAGGAACAAAATAGGGGCATTACTGGCGCAGTGAGGAAACCGTAAATTGAGATTGTGGTGTAGTGGGGTAAAGGTCAGTGAAGAATCTTAAGCTTTATGATAATTTTATAAAACATCAACACTGGTTCATTGTTTATTTTGACCTGTATATAAGTATGTATGTATGGTTATTCATCTGCTTCCTCATAACTCCTAAACAAGTTATTATATTTGAACAAATGAGGTATCGTTAGAAGCGTCTTGTACTACAGCGCCCTCCTAGGGTACTTGGAATAAAGAACTAAAAAAAATTGCTTGACGGTACCGTGCAGGGTATCAAATGAAAGAACTTTTTTAGCACATTTCAAATATGTAATTTTATTCACATAACCAAAAATATGTTAAATAAGAATAAAGTTAAAAAACTAAAACCCGAATACCAAAAAAACACGCTCTAAAACGTACGAAACAAGAAAATTGTCTCTGCTATAATTATTATGCCATATTTCCGTGGTCATATGCAGGCAGAAGCCTGGACTGATCATGTCGCCAGAAAACACGGCTCGTGGTGCAAGGCAGTGGTAGAGTGGAGACCGTGTCGCGAGAAACGCGCAAGAGGAAGACCTCAAATGTCTGGCAGGAACAAAGTGGATAGAATCCGCCCAAGATTCGACAACAATGGCATAAACTGAAGGAGGCTGGAGGTTTTAAATTGCTGAAGAAGAAGAAGAAGAGATGGCAGACGAGCGGGCGGATCACCTGATGGTAAGCGATTGCCACCGCTCATGGACACCCGCGACACCAGTGAAGTCACAATTGCACTGCCAACCTTTAAACCCCTTTTCCTCGGATTGGGCCTCCGGTACCAACACACGGAAACACAGCACAGGTCTGTTTCACGCCGGTTTTTTGTGAGGCCGTGGTATCACTCCAGTCAAGCCCATTCATGCCGAACCGTAGTTCTCCCACAGTAGTGTGTGGGATTACTTCATGGCTCAACTGTTACTATACTGTAACGCTAACGAACACTGCAGTAAGTTTAAGTGCATTGTGATTGGTGGCAATTTGAAGAGTTTGGATAGGTTAAGCGTCATGAGTTTAGTTATGGGGAAAATAATTATCCTTAGTTTAGTTGGTCGGTTAGTTTCTGAGGCTAAGATCGGAATATCTCTTGCCGCAGTTTCGTAGAACAGTTAGCCTGCAACAGTACTAGGTTTAAAGGCTCTTTAAGTATTAGCATATATACTATCCCACTGCGGGGCAAAGCCTCAACTATGATGTGATTAGGATTAATCACTACGCTTGCCTGGGAATTGGGAATGACAGACCAGAGCAATGTTTAAAAAATATATACCTTTTGCTTGACATCTGAATCGAACCCAGGACCCTGAGATCACGGCCTGGTACTTGAACCGCTAGACCAACAGGGCGCCAATCATAATATAGATTAAGAAATTTTCACGTCCACCTCGACACATTTCTCCTTAATCTTAAATCCCTATCAACCAAACCGGGTCGTCAGGAGGACCATAAAACGCATACAGTTTCAGTCATAGGCTATAAAATTGAGCTGATCTATTCACGACCCACAAAGGTTTACGATCCCTGACCGATTGAAGGCGTATCAAATCTCATGGACTTGAAATAATAGTTATGTCTCTAAGATCAGTTTGATTTCGTTTTGCTGACCACACAATAATTATTTCTAGTATAAGTGCAGGGTATATCTGGAAACATTTACACTCCTTTGATCGCGTGTTCTACCAACCATTCTGTAAAACATTTTGTTCTACGACTTTTAGAAATTCGTCGAAAATATTTTGGACTCCCAATACAAAATGACCAAGTCACATGACCAAATTGTGTGAAAAGTTGAATTTGTTTTTAGGTAATATAATGTAATACGCTGTCACGCTGTCACCGCTTCACAGTGGAAAACATTCCATCACGAAGTAATAAATTTGGCAGTTCCTATTTCTGCCGCACCATCAAGAAATCGTTGCCGGCGCATGTATTTCCGCCTTCTTTCAATATGGATTCCTTCAAACGAAGCGTCAAGAAGCATCTCGCGGGGCAGTCTGGCGGTAGCAACGGAGGTGATGCCTTGACATCGCTTCCGTTGTTATCGCAACTCTTCTCTTGCTTACCATGAGGCCGAGGAGAGCCAATATACTGAGCCACTTTAACAAAATATATCAGTGTCTGGGTGTAATATATGTATTTAAGTATATATTTGTGTTCCTCTGTTGTCTGATATCTGTAACACAAGTGCTTAAGCTACTTAGTACGGAATAACTAATTATATATATATATAAAAAAAACAAAAAATCTCAAGAACCGCTTCAGCAGGTTTTTCAAAATTATGTATCTCTGTTACCGTTTTGACAACAAGTACTAAAAACAATATTAAAATAAATATTAAATATTTCCTTCCAAACTAAAGACGCCATTATTTTTTTATTTTTGCTCAATATTAATAAATAGTAACATGTAGGTAGGCACTAGAAATATTCACATTTACTTCGATAATAATAATAAAATCAATGTAGGTAACAGAACCCTTGGTAGTCGGACTCGCAACTTGCTTTTGGCCGGTTTTATCACATTAAAAGTATTTTGTGTGAAAATAAAGTACAATTTTATTATATAGAAACCTATATAATAAAATTCGTATCTTATGAAAACCGAGCCCACATTAAATACTCGTATTACTATATCCATTCCATTTTACGTGTAGAACGACCATTTTGGGAACATCGTGATAGCTGACATATGATCAGTACCTGATGATGACCAATGATCGGCGTAGGTAGAGCTATTTTTGGTACTTGCGATTTTTCAAATAATATGCCTGGAATCTCGGGATTAAAGATATACTTTTAACAGTTAATTGCGTTTATACATACGAGCATTAACATCAGCCAACGAATTTATTCATAAACGCTTTGTGATACCTACCATGCTACTTAAAAAAGTTCTATTTGTTCTTTCGAAATTCAAGATACGTACGTTAGATAGAAAGGAACAAACTGTAAGTAAACATGATAAGATAAGATAAAAGATAAAAAAAACTTTATTCAATGTAGGTCCACACAGAACACTTATGAATGTCAAAATAGGTACATAATATCTACTGCGCATGGTGGTATCGAACGTTTATGGATAAGCCCTTTCATAATTAAAATGCGTTTAACATTTAATTTTAAAATACATTTTTATTTATTTTAATGGCGGGATCATAGTCAGAATCCCGGGGCATGTCCATATTAACATCTATGTTTGCGGTCAATGAACTCAAATAGCTCTACCTACTTCGATCTTTGGTGATGACAGAAACAAATGAATCTTTTTTAGTATCTATCCCAGTATCAGGCAATGATTCCTTAGTTTTAAACTTTCATGGTCACTAGCATTAGAATAGTTATTTAGGAGATTTCTATCATGCACCTTTTTTTTTGAATTATCGATATTTCGGCACTGTCATAAGCCGTGGTCACGAAGTACAAGTTACATGGTAGAAATCTCGTAAATAACTACTCTAATGATTCATACTGTCCAAAGAAGTTCAGCACTGATGTTTTACGCGCTACAAATTTTCAACCGTATTTTAAGATCTTAAGGTTTAAAAATAGCAGAAAGGTACAAAGGCAAGTCTTTTCAGTAATTCTGAGGAGCAGCAATGAATTCGGCACAAATTAGGGGCAGGTGTTCGGAACCTGCGGTCACCCGAAATATTCAATTCACATTCCCAAAGAGGCCTGTCTGGCATAGAATTTTATATTAAACTTTAGGCGAATATTGCGACCACGGACGCAGCAAGGTTTTAAATTATATTCTGAGTTATTAACATACGGTTTCACCTGTGGTTTTGCTGAAATATGTTTAGGAAGAATATATGGGTTTGACATAACGACATGTGTGATATGATAAGTCTGCAAACTGGTGCCGTTTAATACCAAAATAACGTAGATAATTAATATAATTGGTTTTTGTTTCGTATTTTGTTGTGTAGGTTTTTTTATGACAAAGTCAAACGAGCAGGAGATTTATCCAAAGATGAACGTCATTACACGCAGTGGCGTATCCAAGGAGGATATTCCTTATCTATAACCTGCTTGGGCGTATCTTCGGTTCGACCAGAGATTTTTCGTCCCAGTTTCTGGCCATAGTCATATTTTTTAAGGCTTTTTATGGCAATGGCACTGTGCATTTTACCTTCATAGAAATCTAGGGTAAGTGCATACCTTGTTGTATGTAATTATGTAATAATGTGTTAGAGATTCCATCCATCAATTCCATGATTCATGGATCCATTTATTTAACCATGGTCTCACAGAAAACCGGCGTGAAGCAGGACTGTGCTGTGTTTTGCTGCGTGGGTGAGAGTACCGGTGGCCCACTCCGGGGTTTGCAGTGCACTTGTGACTCCACTGGTGTCTTGGGTGTCCATGTCCTCCTTTCCCCCGGATTGGGCCTTCGGTACCCTCGCTCACGCTACGAAAATAGCACAGCGCTGCTTGACGCCGGTTTTCTGTGAAACATTAAATATCCCAATCCAGGTGCAGAATAGAAGCTACCACCAAAAAGTTTAAAGTTATTTATTAAAACATAAAAACTGCGGAACAAAAATACTAATGAGCATTTAACACTGAAGCGAGTAAGCGGCTTAAAAACCATCCGGAGATAAAGAGAGTGGTTGTTTTTGCGCCTTCTCTGCGACGAGAAACCAATTATTGCGAGGACGATTCACTTTATTACGGAGATTGCCTTCTGTATTTTACTTGAATGTGGAGTTAAAAGCGTGTGACTTATTTACTCTTTTTCTTGCGCTCTTTTAAGTGCCGATACTTTTTTTATGTCGAGATAATTAATAAATATAATATGAACATGTCTGTTTGTATTGGTCTGGGTGTTTCTTTGTATTATAAGTATGTATTTACAAAAGAAAAGTATTATATGTTTATATTTGTAATCCCACTGTCGATTCTGATATCCGCAACACAGGTGAGCTTGAGCTACCTATCTCGGAGTCAGTTCAATGTATGTGATGTGATTGTGAAAAAATATTTAAATATCGGACAACCCCACCAATCACCTGGAGTCAACAGCATTCAATTTTGGGCTTTATTTTAACTAAGTTTGAGTTTTAGGTCTCGCTCAAGAGGTTACACATTCAAACACAAGGAATCTAAAATTCAAATCTTCTAGAGTTATAATCATCATTATCTTCTCGTTTTGTCCCGGTTGTGTCCCAAGCTGTCACATCGAAGCACAAGGTCCGCTTTCCTGCTTCTACTCCTCCACTTCGCACGATCTTGTACATCCAATGTAGTCAATTTATTGGCACGCATGTCACCCCTTACGACGTCAAACCACACCTTTTCAAATCTTCTAGAGTATTCCTTTTCAAAAGGCCGACAGCTCATCTGGTGTTGGGGACAAAGACAGGGTTTGCTATGACCAGATGAGCTGTCGAATGTCGCCTTTGGGTATAAGCGACAGCAATTACCATCATTGTGATCTGTCCACCCGACTGCCCTCGATCAGTTAAAATTAAACGTTTCTTAAAATAAACGGATATTTTCGATTTTAAAACTTTAGTTTTAAGCTCGTAAAGATTAAGTTGGTGGTAGTGTTTTGCTGCTGACGGACGCCGCATCGCAAAACCAATTATAGAGCAGTACAGGGAGCGAGGGGGAGACTGTATTTTCACTTTACTTACAATTTTTTCCTGTATTAAAAGAATCTGCTATTTCAAAATTCTCAAGGGACAGACATCCTCTGGACAGAGGGTGAAGATTGAAGAATATTTATTATTTTAGAAAAGTGTGTAAATTATTTATATTTTATACGGGGTAAACTAACGGTTGTCGAAGACATAGAGATGACCTAAAAAAATTGGTTGCATTTATTTTAAATAATGTTTCCTTATTCGTGTGTATGGCGTCTCTCTCCGAGATCGAATCCGAAATGAGGTGATCCGGCAGAGAACCAAAGTTATCGACATTGCTCACCGGATTAGCAAGCTTAAGTGGCAATGGGCTGGCCATATTAGCCGCAGAATCGATAACCGATGGGGTAAACGAGTTCTGGAGTGGAGACCGCGTCTTGGCAAACGTAATGTAGGGCGCCCTCTGGCTAGGTGGGAGGACGATCTGCGCAGGATGGCTGGCAAGAGCTGGATGCGAGAAGCCATGGATAGATCACAGTGGCGAACAATTGGAGAGGCCTACGTCCAGCAGTGGACTGCGATAAGCTGATGATGAATGTTTCCTTGACCGTATGGCCCATTTTCAGTGGTCTAAAGATTTTTTAATCCCTCATAACGAGGCTTAACTGAAACAACCACATGTATGTTCCGCAACTTTTGGTAGTTTTTGAGAAAAATAAATGTTAAATTTTCATTACTACATGAGGGAACTAAAAAGAAATTTGTACCACTGAAAATAGGCCAAATTCTATATCCCATGGCTTTCCCCATGAAGAGAAATCTATCAACGACACGATGTATGGTGACAGTGATAGATTCATATTTGGATGACAGAAAATGCATCGGATGGGATTCTATCTAGGTTAGTAGAACGAAACGTATCGGTTGATGCAATCCAATGGTTTGATTTATTTGGTTTTGTTTTTTTTTTATGCTAGAGGCGGACAAACGAGCAAGCGAGTCACCTGATGGAAAGTAATCATCGCCGCCCATGAACATCTGCGAAATGAGAGAGATCGCAATGTGTTGCCGGCCTTTTTAAAAAAGAGTATGCTTTTCTCTTGAAGGTCCCCAAGTCGTAGCTGTCCGGAAATACTCCTGCAGCTAAATCGTTCCACAGAACTGAGGTACGTGGGTGGGTGGGTTGTGAGGTACGTTTGTGCAATGAAGTGCGGAAAGTTGATATAAATAATATGTAAAGACAAAGACAAACGAAGACAAAGACTTCTTATTTCAAATTTGAATCCACATATTTCACCAGACACTGGTAAGCAAAATATTACATACGTATAATGAAATAAAAATACTAAAAACATTTATAGTAGGTACATGTTGAAAATAAGTATTTGATTTATTATATTATAATATTTAAGATAAAATTTATATTTTATAACAATGTTTTTTTAATTTTTATAGTATTCATTCAGGGAATAATAACATTCATTAATGAGAATCTTTTTTGTTTTAGATTTGAATAAATTAATAGGAAGTGATTTTAAATTATCATTTAATGCATTATATACTTTTATTGCCGCACTATGACTATTTTTTTGAATAAGAAGTTGTAGTTACAGGTGGCAATTTTAATTTATTTGAGTACTTACTATTGACACGACTAAAATTTTTAAATAACGATTGATGCGACTGAACAAAAATGCAAATCTCATAAATATACAAAGATACAACGGTCAGAATATTTAGTTTTTTAAACAGTGGTCTGCACGAAGTCATGATATCTATATTGCAGATTGCTCTAATACAAGCTTTTTGCGCAATTAAAACTTGCTCGATATTGCAAGAATTACCCCATATGATGATTCCGTACGCACTAAGCAGAGAGCCTACATAACCACAATAGGCTTGATTTTTTTATAATGTGAAATTAGTAGGTAAGTGAAATGTCACATTGCTTTAGGTTACAAAAATTAAGTTTTACAAAGTTTATTAGCGCCCTGTTGGTCTAGTGGCTTAAGTACTGGGCCGTCATTTCGGGATCCTGGTTTCGATTCCCGAGTCGAGAAAAAAGTATGATTCGATTTTTCTGAACATAGCTCGGTTTTGTGATCACCAACCCGCAAGCGTGGTGATAAAACCTGATCCCATCATAGTAGCGACGACTTGATTTCTATGATGGAAGCCTTTGCCCTGCAGTGGGACAATATACCTATAGACTGATAGTTTATTTTTTGTATTATAATTTTATAGCATGGTCGAAATTACAATCTTATTTCAAACAAGTGTTCATCACACGAATGTTTGTGAGGTTCGAATCCACGACATTTTTCGTATGAGGCAGGTTCATTACTAAATGCTCCATCGACCATCAATCAACGTTTGCGATCTGAAATCTATTTCCCGTCCGTAGTTTACAATCAAAATTAATAGCTCAGAGCAAATCAATCGTGTACTAGCAACCATATTGATGAATGTAGTAATCTGGCGAGCGCTAGGTCCACGCCGCAAACCTATTGCGGATTTGTCGGTTGCAACCTTGCAATGTCCGGTGTAATTACTAGTACTATCTCAATCAACAATTTTTATAAGTCTTTTGGATACATACGTATAAATCGTCAACTGTGAGAGAGCGCCGCTTCGGCATGGCTGGGCCAACTTGACCGGAGCGATACCATGACCTCACAGATAACCGGTGTGGAAAGGGGTTTTTAAAGGTATCCATGGACTGTGGCGATCGCTTACCATCAGGTGAACCATCTGCTCTTCTGTCACCTATAACTTAAAAAAAGAAAAAAATTATACATTGACCTCATTCCGTTCTAACTAGCCTAAGAAGCACTTGTGTTACAGATATCTGACAAAAAATAATTACAAATATATTCTTAAATACATAATTTGACGACCCGTTTGGAACAGTGGTGGTGAACGCTACCTCTGGTGCAAGGGTTACAGGTTCGATCCCCACACAGTACAAACATTTGTGTGCATGAACATATTTGTTTGTATTGGTCTGGGTGTTTCCTATGTATTATAAGTTATGTATTTACAATAGAAAAGTATTATATGTATATATTTGTAATCCTACTGTTGATTCTGATATCCGTAACACAGGTTGTTGCTTGAGCTACCTATCTCAGAGTTAGATCAATGTATGTGATGTTGTGAAATGTTTATTTATTTATTTATATTTACTTATTTAATTTATTACCTACACACAGACAATGAATAAACACAAGTGTTACATCACACGGTTGTTTGTCCAGGATGACAATGCCACCGAAGATTTATTGAGAGACACGCTTTAGCGTGAATGGGCTGACTCGATCGGAGTGATACTGGCCTCAAGATAGCCTGCGTGAAAGAGCGCTTGTGCTGTATTTCGTTGAGTGAGTGAGGTCACCGGAGACCCAATTGGTGTGAAAGAGGAGTCCGCACCGCACTTTTGACTCCAATGGTGTTGCGGGTGAGATTGTTGGATATTTACGTGAATTCGCTCAGTTTGTCAAGTGATTTAAGTACCAGGCCGTGATTTCCTGGGTTCGATTCCCGAATCAAAATAAAATTATAGTATGATGACTTTTGCTTCTTAAAGGAGTTATGCAAAAAAACGGCAAGTTCATATTTTATACAACAAATAATAAAACAAGGGAGTATTTTTAAAGCGTTTGCCTTGCCGTCGAGTGAGGTCGCCTTTTCTACGAACCAAACTTTTTAATCAGCCGGCGAACTTTTGTACGACAAATAACTGTATAATGTTTTGTGCTATCGATCTTTTGTAACGAGTAGTACTTTCAAACTTCTAACTGTTTGACTGTTGTTTAAGTTCATTTCTGAGTTTATGCCATAACAGCCTGAGGCAAACCTGAGGTTCGTTAAAGGTTTTTTTAGTATGAGGGATTTCATTATATTTATAATTAAAAAAAATATATATTTATTTATTTACAATGAAATTCTATTTAAAAAACAATACAAGATATAGTGTAACGCTGGACTCCACACTAGGATTCCCTGTGTTGTGGAGACCAGTGTCTTTCCATTTTTGTTTTTGCATGCGTGCATGTGTGTGTGCGCATTTTTGTGTGAAGAGAAGTGAGTGCGCGTATGTGTGTGTGTTTTATGTAGCATGGATATAATAATATACTAAGTTTTTTTGGACTTTGAATAGGTCTATGAAATTTCCGTTTTCTTTCTAGACTAAAAAGTTATACCTACAATAAGATGTATAACTCCTTTAATAGGCAAAAAGTCATCATACTATAATTTTATTTATTAAAGAGTATATTTTAAGGTTTATTTTAAATGGAAACCAGATATTATTATATGTTTGATGCAAAAATAAAAACTTGAAGAAGACCCTTTTTTGCTTGGCGGAATTGACGTTTTTAGCAATAAAAACTTTTTAATTTAAAAATATTGTTAGTGACAAACTAATCTACACGTTTCTGAACTTTGTCCATTAAATCATAGTTAATTATGAAGTGTTGCATTAATAGTTACTTTACAAATAAAAAAAGTTAGTATGGAACATTTTTTATCGTATTTTATGTATTTCGCTAACTCTATGATGCTATTTAAAACGAAAACTTTATGCAAAATACATTGTAAAATTGACAACAGTCAAGTTTTTGACAACAGGCTGTTTCTATTTAGATTTCAAGATTGAGTTCATTGTCAAATCGTGAGATGACAACTCCAAACAGGTTGTTCTTTTACTAATGTAAATAGTGGTATTTTAAAAATTAAATGCAAATTAATGGGCTAGTTTTTTTTTTAATAATTATATGAGGATGTTTATTTATTTATTTATTATTATTCACACAAAACAAATTACAACCGTTACAGAGATATGTTCGTTACAAAATAAACAGTTTTGATCTGGATTGTTAATTCAAAAAACATGTGTACACAGAAAAATCAAACGTATTAAACTAAAAGTAAAGGTAAATCAAGTTAAAAAAAAAACAGAACAAACATAGACACTAAACAAACAAAGGTCTACAATCCGATTGCTATCCGCGTCCTTCATATTATTAAAGTCAGACGTATATAAGACATGTGCAGGTGAAATTAGTTATCCATACCACTAGTTAATAATAATATGGATAGAGCAGTCAGATTCAGCACGGATGCTTGACTGCCACAGTTCCTCGGCCAGGTTCGGCCGGTGTGGGTTCAGTGGCGTAGAGGATGTCTTTAAGTATTTTTATATAATAGGATAGTTTGGGAGTAAAAATATCAAGAGTAGGGTTGGCTTTTGCCACCAACCAGGGGGCTGTAAAAAGAGGTATTATTTTTAAAAACTCGTAAAGCGAAAAGATTAGTTTTATTAGACCTACGCGCACTATGTTTAGTATTAAATGAAATTTCGGAAAGTAAGTAAGGGGTGTCTATTATTGAGTGGATCAATTTATAAAAGTAAATGAAGTCAAAGTATGTTCGACGTGCTTCCAGCTTATGTACGTTAAATTTCGATAGCCTAGTATCGTAATTGAAATACAGTCGACCTGTTTGTTGACGGTAGCATATCATTCGCAAGCATTTCTTCTGCACTCTTTCAATTTCGTCAGAATGTACTTTATAGTGTGGTGACCAGACAGGACTGCCGTATTCCAAGACGCTTCTGACAAGAGTAAAAAACAAATACAACAGAGATCGAGGGTTTTTAAAACCTTTAGTGCATCTAAAAACAAAGCCCAAAAGCTGATTGGCTCTCGTTGTAATATGCTGATAATGCGCTCGGAATGACAGCTTGTCGTCAAATAAAACTCCGAGGTCTTTAGCAATACTGGTTCTGCTAAGAACCTGGCCATTAATAGTGTAATCATTAACGATCCCTGAACGCCTATTGGTGAACGTTATAGTGAAGCACTTGCTGATGTTGAGATGCATTTGGTTTGTCATACACCACTTCGAAACAATGTTCAAATCCTTTTGTAATAGGTGGCAGTCATTTACGGAAGTAATGGAATTAAATATCTTTAAGTCATCCGCATACAACAAACATTCGCATGATAAGCGCTCCACAAGATCGTTAATAAAAACTACAAAAAAGAGGGGACCCAAATGCGACCCTTGTGGCACTCCAGAAGTCACTAATATTGGAGATGAGGTGAACCCTTTTAAAGCGACGAGTTGGCTCCGGTTTCTGAGGTACGAGGTCATCCAGCGGAACAAACTACCATGAACACCGTAAGATGCAAGTTTGTCACAAAGCAACCTGTGGTTCACTTTGTCGAAAGCTTTGGAGAAATCCGTATAGACAGAGTCAACCTGACCACCAGTGGCAAAGCTTTTGCACAGATAGTTCTTATATTCTAAAAGGTTGGTGACGGTAGATCTGCCTTTTACAAAGCCATGCTGTTTTAAGGATATAAGAGGCTTGAAATGCCTATATAGTTGGTCATAAACTAAGGATTCGAATAATTTTGCAAAACAAGATAAAATGCTGATTGGCCTATAATTTTCACAGCGGCCTTTATCTCCATTTTTAAAGATTGGAATTATGTGAGCTACCTTCCATTGCTTGGGGAAGATTCCACATGCAAGTGATTTATTAAATAATATGTTTAATGGAATGCTTAGCTCCTCGCAACATGCCTTGATAAATAATGGAGGAATCAGATCTGGGCCAGCACCTTTATTTTTATCAATATTTTTAATTTTAGATACTATATCTCTTTCAGTCACCCAGATGTGTGATAAAGTATCAGCCGCTCTACTCTCGATAGGCTCATCAGGACGACTCTGAGTATCTGTTTCAAATACCGATGCAAAGTAGGTCGAAAATAGTTCACAGATACCATGCCCACTAGATGACGTACAGTTACCAAATCTCATAACATGTGGTATTGAGACATGACCCTTCTTATCATTCACGTATGACCAGAAAAGTTTTATATTATCGCCCATCGATTCTTCTATTGACGCTATATACTTTTTATAACACTGATTGGCCATTTTTTTAAATCTGTCTCGCAATAGGGAGAAAGAGTCATAATCTCGGGGGTTATTGAATTTTTTGTACAGTTTATGATATTTGTTCTTTTCTTCATTACATTTTATTAACGGTGTGCTATACCAATTTGGATAGTTATGAGATTTAACGGTTGTAAATGGCGTGTGTTTTTTTATTATTTCATAAAGCTTATCATAGAAGATGTTAGTGCATAGGTCTGGGTCAGAATCCAACAAAGTGTTATGCCAGTCTATTAAGCTCAGTTCGTGCCGTACTTTTTCATAGTTGCACTTTTTAAAGTTAAGTTGCTTCTTATTAGGTTTTTTTAGACATTTTACACTAAAGGATATCGTGGGGAGTTCGACCTCTAAGGCAGGGTGGTGTTTATCCACTAAACTTAATGGATCAGCCTCCTTAACTGTCAGGGATTCAACCGTTGAAAGTACTAAGTCAAGGGTGCGACCATTTTCATTAGCGATGCTATTATTTTGACACAAATGACAAAGTGAAAGAAATTCACGTAAGAGTAATAGTTTCTTACTATGTGAGGTCAGTAACGGCTCATCAGTATCAAGAGGAGTGGCAGTATAATCAGGTGTATTAAAATCTCCTATCACCAGAAATTTGTCCTCTTGATCGTTATTCAAAATTACATTTTGACAGTTAGAATAGAAGTTGTCTAATTTTGAACAATTTAGATCAGGAGGGAGATAGCAAACGCATAGGTTAAGTTTAGGAGCACTACGTGTGTCTGGTACTATGGTGACCCAGACATCCTCTAAGCCACTGTCCCAACATGCCTGTCGGATAACCTGAAATGTTTTTTTCACTGCAATGAGAACACCGCCGCCTTCACTCTTTGAAGAAGTAGTGTCTAATCGATCTCTCCTGAAAAGGTTGTAGCGGGCGTCTACAATTTCTCCATCAAATATGCTTTTATTCAAGTTTGTTTCCGTCAGGCATATCACATCATAGTCATGGTTTAACAAATTGAGGTGAAAATCAGATAATTTAGAGCGAAATCTATTAACATTTTGGTAATACACACTTAACATAATGAAATATTATTGGAAACAAAATAATTTTGATAATTTTTAAATTGGCACATGATATATATATTTTTTAAATTACGTAAGTTTACTAAGGACGTCTATGTTTTTAACATGTACAGGAGGACTTTGCTCATTTTTGCGGATGTATATTTGACCAAAACGCACCCATACAAATTTAAAATTATTTTCTCTGCAAAATTTTCTTGCTGCACTGTGGACCTCTTTTAATTCGGGAGATAAATGCTCAGCCACATAAATTCTGCGGGTTTCACCCGTGAAGCCAATATGAGTGGAGGCGAGTCTTTCCTTAGGATGAGCCTTATTATATCGAGTCACTGATGAAAGAACAAGATCTCGGAGACGCTGCGATGAGAGAGTGACCAGAACATTTCGTGGTCTCTTAGAGGCAGCATCCATTTTAGCGACACGACGGCAAGCTCTCACATCGCAGTCGGGAATGTTAACCTGTACGCATTCGCAAAGTTTCTTGAATACAGCCATTAAATTTTCGTTCTTGCTCTCCGGGACCTCATGGATCTCAAGATTTAAATCACGCGATATTTTCTCAATAGTTGACACCCTAGATTGTAGCTTAGCAAGAGAGTCCTGAGATTTAGTGAGATCTGATTGTAATTTTTTTATTTCTTTGTCTTTCTCTGAAATTTCAGATCTCAAGTCATTTTGTTCAGCAGATAAATAATCTGTTGTGCTTGTAAATTCGCTCTTCAAATTCTCAATTGCTTTATTCACGTGTGCAGTCACCATCTTTTCAATATCCTTGTTTAGTGCAGATCTCAAATTTGTCATAATAGTGGAGTCAGGTGCCATTTTAAGGTCAAACAGCTTGCTAATACTCTCCATAGAAACGGGCTCCTTAATTAAATTAGAGTACGCTGAAACACCCATTGTAGCAGGCCCCGCACCGGTGTCCTGGATTGTGAACGAAGCGTCAGCAGACTCATTAAACGATTGCTCATGAGATAGCTGCCGGCATGGAGTATCATCATTGATAATTCTTTGTCGGCGTTTGTTATTCACGTTCTTGCAGTATGGACAAGTCAATGATTTTATCTGCTCATTATTAAGTGACTTGCACATTTCCTTTGTTAGACCTAAGCATGTAAAGCATAAGTCCGACTTACATGTATTACAATTTAAATAATTCTTGTCCTTTAAAGCCGATTTACAAGCATGGCAAAGCATTTTAACTAAGAATATTTCGCGTTAAGTAAGCGCGCAACAACATCAATCTCACGGAACGTAGCAGCGGAGCGAGAGGGAGACGGCAACAGTGCGCGCAGGCACGCGCGATATGAAGCGGTCTGATGACGTAAGCTGTAGCAAGCAGTCGCTAATTTCGGCCGCACCGCGCCTGGTGTTGTGGCTCAGTGGTTCGAGCGCTCACCTGTAGTCCGAGAGGTCGGCAGTTCAATCCCAGCCCGTCCGAGAAATAGTTTATAGTCGACAGCTCGGTTGAGAAGTGCGCGATGAGGTTGTGGGGCGCAGTCCTGCAGTCGTAGTAACAGAAGGGGCGAAGCTCCGGGGCTCCACCAGTGTCACACCAAATAAATATTAATTGATTTAAAAATACTTCAACACGTCCGTTCGCTAGTAAAGTCAATCGAGGAAAAAAAAAGTAACCTATAATGCGCTCTATCTATTACAACTCTCATTTTGCCGCCTGATTCTCAGGTGTTATTTATTCCGTCTCCTTTGAATGTTGATAGCCACAACGACTCCCTGTGGCTCAGCGACCGTTCAGTTAGCGGACGACAGCGCGGTTTTCACGGGACATCTTTGGTAGCGCGGAATCTAGTCCCATACCACCTTATTATAAATCGCGATCCATCCATACTAACGCTCATGTCATCTCGTTCCAACACGCATGGTTAAAAGGGGCTGTCACGAATTTTGTTCCGGGACTATCCTTATCCGATTTGTAATAAAAGGTAAAGTGAAAGATGTTCAAAAAAATATATTACCGTCTCGGATATTTTCAAGTCTAAAAAGTTCCCAGTAGAAAACTTCGTTAGTAAGCATTTGGTGAGCTACTTGGAAAACCGGTAAGCTTTTGAGCTACTTTTAACAGACGAGCCTTGAAGATTTAATCTCGATTATGCTAAAATATTACTTGTCATGATAGATAGATAGATACGAGTATGTTTTATTACACAAAAACAAAATACAAGCATGATACAACAACAACAGACAGTACAATAAGGTGGTTTTATCGCTTGTTACGATTTCTTCCAGACAACCTTTGATGATAGTACTTTTTATGTGATGCGGCGGCAGACGAGCAGACGAATCACCTGATTGTAAGCTATTATCTTCACCCATGGATGCAACACCAATAGAATCACAAAATCGCTGCCAACCTTTAAGACCCCTATTCCTAATTGGGCCTCCGGTACTCTCATTTATTCGGAGAAACATAGCACAGGTGTTTCACGGCGGTTTTCTGCGAGGCCGTGGTATTACTCTGGTCGAACCAGCTCATTTATGCGTGGCTTTCCCACCCAGTCCCGAAACCCTGATATGAGCAACGTACCGCAGTGGTTCAGTTCGCGCCTTCCATACAGGGGGACTGGGTTCGAATCCGAACATGGATCTGTGGATTTTTCAAGTCTATGTGCGTATTTCTATTATTAACTCAGCGTTGAGGGAAAGTTTCGGATAGTTTCTGAAACATGTACCTAACCATAATTCAGTTGGTCTGGTTCCCCTGTTAAAGGGTTGCCAAGGTCAGACGGCAGTTGCTTCATTGTAATTACCAGACTCACCAAATCAAGAATCATAGTCCAAATGTATCCCGTGCTCCAGCGCGACAGCTTTGGACGTAACTGAGAATTACACGCTAAGATGATGAAGAAGCATGTAGCTCAGTGTGTAAGAACGTGCGTCTTCTAAACGCTAGGTTCGGATCCTAGTTTGCACCACCGAATTTTTCTGATTTTCTGGATGGAATTGCTCTACGCTTACTATCGCTCGATCCATAAGCAAGCGTACCCCAGACTCCAAAGCAAATGGAATCACTTACTATCAGGTAACTCGCTCGCTGGTTCGCCTCCCTTTCTCAGAAAAAAATCGGCTGGGTATTTTAGGCAGAATCTTGGAACATAAAAAGATAATTTACATACTTTCATACATATACTGCTAAAATCATAACCTTACATTTTTGGCTTTCCCGTAGTCGGGTAAAAAATGATAACACGCAGAGTTCGTGTTTCAAGCTGGGGTAACATGAATCTGGTTGAATTTAATCCCAAGAAGACACAAGTTTGTGCCTTTACTGCGAAGAAAACTGCCTTTGTCGCATCTCCTCACTTCCAGGATTCTCACCTTAATGCCAAACCGAGCATTGGGCATTCTTAGCGTCGATATATCGAGTGACGTTCAATTTTGTGGTCATTTGAATTATAAGGCTAAATTACCCTCGAAGAAGTAGGGAGTCCTCGGTAGAGCTAGGTGGTATTTTACGACAACTCATCGCCTTCAGCTCTATAAGGCACAAGTACGGCCTCACATGGAGTAGTTACTGTTCCTATCTCTGGGCCGAAGCACCCCAATATCAGCTCCTCCCTTTTGACCAAGTTCAACGTCGTGCAACTAGAATAGTCGACGACGAGAATCTCACTGATCGCTTAGACTCTCCGGCCCTGCGGAGAGAAGTCGCATCTCTATGTGTCTTTTACCGCCTTTACCATGGTGAGTGTTTCGAGGACTTGTTTGAGTTAATACCTACCCGCTGCTGAACTTCACCGCCGTACTACATGCCGTAAACTAGGATTTTACCCGTACTATCTGGATGGGTGGAGGTCCACCACCGTGCGCTTTACACGTCATTTTTTGCCACGCACCTATTCATTGTGGTATCAACTTCCCGCAACGGTATTTACAAACCGGTACGACATTGCGATCTTCAAAAAACGAGCTTATACCTTACTAAAAAGCCGGAATCGCATCGCCACTCCCTCTGGTGTGGCTGATGTCCATGGGCGGCGATGATCAGATACTCGTTTGAATCCCTTTCTCATAAAAAAAGTCAATAATGATATCATTTTATAATAGAACTGTCTTGACAAGATATTATCATTTTATTTCAGCCTCAAAAGTTAAATTGGCTTCCAAGAAGCTCGGCGTGTGTCGAGGAGGTATTTCATGCCGGGGCATCTCTTGCAGCTCTATAAGGCGCAGGTGCGGCCTCATATGGAATACTGCTCTCACCTCTGGGCCTGGAGCTCCCAAATATCAGCTTCTTCCTCTGGATCGTATCCAGCGAAGGGCGGTCAGAACTGTCGACGACCAGGCAATTTCCGACACACTTGATCCTCTGTCATTGCGTAGAGATGTAGCATCACTGTGGATCTTCTATCGCATTTACAATGGGGAAGTGTTTCCGAGAGCTGTCGGCCTTATTCCAGCTGCAATTGTTCAACACCCGCACATCACGTCGACGTCAGAACGCGAAATACCATCCACATCACCTGGATGGATATGTATCGACTACAGAGTGCGTTCTCCACGTCATTTCCTACCTACGCACCGTAAAACTGTGGAACCAGCTTTCATCCGTGGTGTTTCCGAACAGATAACTTGGGTGAAAACCTTCGAGAAAAAGGGTGTACTCCTTTCTTAGAGCCTGCAACGCATATGTGATACCTCATGTGTTGCAGATGTCCATGGGCGGCGATGATCAGATACTCGTTTGAATCCCTTTTCTCATAAAAAAAGTCATAATGATATCATTTTATAATAGAACTGTCTTGACAAGATATTATCATTTTATTTCAGCCTCAAAGTTAAATTGGCTTCCAGAAGCTCGGCGTGTGTCGAGGAGGTATTTCATGCCGGGGCATCTCTTGCAGCTCTATAAGGCGCAGGTGCGGCCTCATATGGAATACTGCTCTCACCTCTGGGCTGGAGCTCCCAAATATCAGCTTCTTCCTCTGGATCGTATCCAGCGAAGGGCGGTCAGAACTGTCGACGACCAGGCAATTTCCGACACACTTGATCCTCTGTCATTGCGTAGAGATGTAGCATCACTGTGGATCTTCTATCGCATTTACAATGGGGAATGTTCCGAGGAGCTGTTCGGCCTTATTCCAGCTGCAATTTTTCACCACCGCACATCACGTCAGAACGCGAAATACCATCCACATCACCTGGATGGATTTATATCGACTACAGTGCGTTTCTCACGTCATTTCCTACCACGCACAGTAAAACTGTGGAACCAGCTGTCATCCGTGGTGTTTCCGAACAGATACGACTTGGTGACCTTCAAGAAAAGGGTGTACTCCTTTCTTAAGAGCCGGCAACGCATATGTGATACCTCAGGTGTTGCAGATGTCCATGGGCGGCGGTGATCACTTTCCATCAGGTGTGCCGTCTGCTCGTTTGTCCGCTATAATGTAAAAAAAAAGCCTCATTTGCTACTAGACTGCAACATGCATTCTCAACGAGGCAATAGGTAAATACACATATTTTATATTCCATGCGAGTGGCGAGCCAAGTACAATACCGTTGAACGGTTGCAGCCGTCGACAGGGTGTCAATACCATGCGCGCCGTAAATATAAGCGTGGATCAAAAATGTTAGTGCTTTAAAAATCTTAAGTACCCGTACTTGCCGATGTCATTAATTACTCGTAGATAGGGGAGTTTTTTCAGTCAGTGTTTTTAGTGTTATATTTTTTTAATGCTAGAGTCGACAAACGAGCAAGCGAGTCAACTGATGGTAAGTAATCAACGCCGCTCGCGGACATGCGCGAAATCAGAGAGATCGCTAATGTGTTGCCGGCTTTTTAGGGTTCTGTAACCAAATGGCAAAAAACGAAACCCATATAGATTCGTGATGTCTGTCTGTCTCTCCGTCTATCTGTATGTCCGTCCGTGCGGTCCGTCCGTCCGCCCGTCTCCCCTCTAACTTCTATAATAAAGAATAATAAAACAAAAAAATATATATCATATACCAACCAGCTCCAACAGTATCTTGAAGACTATTGCGGAGAGACATCTCCTATTAAGAAGCACTTCATCCATTTGCTGAGGTCGGTTGCTCTGGTTGGCACCAACTAAATGACTTAGGTGTCTTTCTCTGCCTTTTTACTTTCCTTGTTACTAACGTAACAAGTAAAGTAACGTAACGTTAGTCATACTAACAATAATGGATCGAATGTAATCTTTAAATTAAAATATATTATATATAATATACATTACCATGAAAACTAACAACGAAAATTGGTTTAAACTACATCTAGGAAGTAGTTTTTTTTAACGTTATAAACCGTAAACCGCAATTTACCTTCCATATATCTTATTTGCTGCTACGGAACCCTTCATGGGCGAGTCCGACTCGCACTCGGCGGGTTTCTATAAAAAAGAGTACGCTCTTCTCTTGTAGGTCCCTAAGTCGTAGCCGTCGGGAAATACTCCTGCATCCAAACCGTTCCTAATAAACCTAACTGGTCAATTGGCTTATTGAAAAAAGTACTAAATATGCTTTTTATATGTGTGTACCCACAGGGAATAAAACTTTAGAATGTCGTTTATCAAAGAAAGGGTTTAAAGGTTGGCAGAGCACTTTTGCGGTTGCGGGTGACCATGGATGGCGGCAATGCCTTATTATCGGATGATTACATTAAAAAACCTAATCAATTTGGCAAGCTCATCCGAGGTAAAGATTGGCAGTGCACTTGTGACTCTATAGTGTAAAGGGTGTCCATGAGCGGCGCGGCGGCTATCTGCAGCAGTTCTTTTATCACCAATCACATAAAGTGGGTGAAGCATCGGAGTCAGTAAGCAAATTGATATTTAAACAGTTCTCAGAGGGACTAATAAATAAAATATAAAGAAATTAATTGAGACTACATCATATAGATACATTGTCCAGGTCCCAAATTAAGACTTTCCCTTATTGTTTCGTTATTATTTATTTATTTCCAAATTAGCCTGAGCTTAGGAGCCAGTGCTATGAATAATACGTTGTAACAGGACTGAACCTCTTGAGCATTAACATTAGCAGCGAGCTGTCATTTTTGACAGCTTCAAGAGGGATACACTTCGCATCGATCGGTGGAGCCGGCGCGAGCGCTCCCGATATCGCAAAATTGTATATTTTGGTGCATCATTTATCGTTTTAGACTATTATCTGAGTTCTACACTGTGAAAGTTAATTGTGTGATCACCGTCTCGAGACTACACCGTGACCGGGCCCGGCACACCTCGCCAGCAGGGCAGATACCCACCAGGTTAGTGTCCTTCTTTGTCCTGCTGTTGTTAGATTCCTGAGGGAAGACGTCCTCTTACTATATAAAACCAATTTGTGTACTATTATTGCGACATCATATGTCTTAAGAAAGCCCCATGTGGTAAACTGCCGTCTTGCCACACTTATACTATGGAAACCAGGAACAACGAAGGTACCACACACCCAGACCTAACGCAAATATCTGTTTATCAATATCGTCGTATCAATCGGTGTTTAAACCACTGCGTTAAACGGGTCGTGAAAAGCGTTAGTAGTCAAGTATAGTATAGTATCATCAAACAAGATATCATACAACCATTACCTCAATCCATAAACACGTAACATCGTACGTGCATCTAAAAAAATCCTAACAAACAATCCCAATAAATCGTTTTACGACCTCCGTTCCCGCACGCTCCACTGTTCCAGGTATAAAAAATGCAAATAAAGGAATATTACGCAGCGTAAAGTTACGCTCTTTTCATCGTTTCACAGAATACAACTAGATGACTTTTTTTATGTGATAATGTGTAACCGAAACGTGGCCGCTTACAATGTGCCAATTAAGGGGGCTCTAAGTCACCCAGAGAGCAATGGAGAGGGCTATGCTCGGAGTCTCCCTGCGTGATCGTATCAGAAATGATGAGATCCGCAGGAGAACTAAGGTTACAGACATAGCCCAAAGGATTGCATGCCTCAAGTGGCAATGGGCAGGGCACATAGCGAGGAGACCAGACGGCCGCTGGGGCGGAAAGGTCCTCGAGTGGAGGCCACGTACAGGAAGTCGCAGCCGTGGCAGGCCCCCCACAAGGTGGCCCGACGATCCGGTGTAGATCGCGGGAATCCATTAGATGCGGGCGGCACAGGACCGATCTGTGTGGAGAACTTTGGGGGAGGCCTATGTCCAGCAGTGGACGTCTATTGGCTGAAATGATGATGATGATGATGATGATAATGTGTTGCAAGGTAAGGTAAGCGCCGCAACCTGAAGGTAAGCGATTGCAGTCGCACATGGACACCCGCTACAACAGAGGAGTCAACAGTGTGCTGCCAATCAATAATGTGATGTTGTGAAATATTTAATTATTGTTTAAAAGTGAACAAGCGGTGGTGACTTCCACAGCACATAACACCTACTGCTTATCTTTGAATTATGATCGTGGCCACAAAGGCTTAAAAGTCTCAGTAGTTAACCGCCAACTTTCCGCCTAAGGCTCAACATTTGGTTTTGAACATTATGGAAAGTTAATATGATGTTACGTCGGAGTAATCAAGGCACGTGTTTTACTTTACCAGAAACTGAGCGGGATCAAATGGAAACTTTATTTTAGAAGTTACCTTAAAGGAGAAAGGTTTAAAAAGCAAACTCTTTTTTTCTCCTACACCAGATACACTTGGAACATTTTACAGGATTTGAGAAGTCTTATCATTAAAATGATTGCCATTAGATGGACTCAAAAAGTGACAAATGTTTAAGTCTCCTGAAAACCCAGACAAAAAAACTATGTTTTGTGATATATATCGTATGAAAATAAATATCACGAGCACGAGAATTGGGCTCCTGAAGTGCGCACTATTATCGACTATCAAACAGAGGCAAGTTGAATACTTAGGACATGTGTTAAGACACGAGTTGTTGCAACGTATTATGATGGAAAAAGTAGCTGTAATAGCTGGTAATAGGCGTGTGGGTCGGAGGAAAAAATCTTAGCTGCCTAACATCCGGAGTGGACGGGATCGCGAGTGCCGCCGAGCTATGACGACGCTAGAGACCGAGAAGGATATGCTAGATTGACGGCGAACCTTCGCTAGTCGGAGAGGTACTTTAAGAAGAATAATAATTAAAATGAAAATACTGTCATCTGACCTTCGCAGTACTTAGGAAACCACACATGTTTGTAGAAGCAACTACTACTTTGCAGGAATAATCCAACTATCTAAAACATGCAGGTTTTTAATATTATGGCGGACAGACCATCCAATACGACACAACTCATGGTAGCAATAATTGAATTACTTAGGTTTGTCGCACTAGCCGTATATAACAATATGGCAAAGAACCCAAGCTATGAACAATGAAACAACAGAAACAATACTTTATCCTAATTATATTTTACTTTAGAGGGTTAGCTCCGATGCTGAGCAGGCCCAGTACCTAGTATAGTTTTTAATATTATGACGAACAAACCATCAGACGACACAACTAATGGTAAGTAATCACTGCAACACCCGAAGCATCACAGATCCACGTTCATAATGCGGACAGCTAAGGAATGGAACTCCTTACCAAGGTCTGTTTTGCCGGACCACTACAATCTGGACATCTTTAAGGCAAGAGTGAACAGACATGTTCTAGGCAAACGCGTTACATCCTAGACCTCATCGTCACTTTCCATCAGGTGAGATTGTGGTCAAGCGTTAGCCTATAGTTGATAATTAAAAAAAATATATACGTAAGCTTCTTGAAGATCATCAGGTCATATCTGGCTGGCCGATGGTTGGACTTACAGTTTGCTGGTTTTGCTGTGGGCGGTAAGAAGTGGCGTGAGAAGTGCAACTTTGTGGAACAAAGTCCATCAGAATGAGGAATTGTTAGTATTATTTTTGACCGTGTGAGAGCCATGCTTCGGCATGAATAGGCTGCCTCGACCGGACTGATACCAAGGCCTCACAGAAAACAGGCGTCAAGCAGCGCTGTGTTTTGCTGCGTGAGTGAGGGTACCGGAGGGTCTAATCCGGGGGA
Source organism: Marasmia exigua (assembly GCA_019059595.1). Classification (NCBI taxonomy): domain Eukaryota; kingdom Metazoa; phylum Arthropoda; class Insecta; order Lepidoptera; family Crambidae; genus Marasmia; species Marasmia exigua. Next base: position 25,652,795 of record CM032472.1, read on the forward strand.
AAGGGGGGCTTAAAGGATGGCAGCGCACTTGTGACTCCACTGGTGTTGTGGGTGTCCATGTGCGGCGGCAATCACTTAGGTGATTTTTCTGCTCGTCTACCTATCATATAAAAAAAGTATTACATAAGTTAATACCACCTACTATTTTCAGTAATGTCAAGGACAGCCTGCCGACATCTAATCCTCGTTGGAGCGAAGTCGCTGTCTTCTTGCCGACGCATTTGGAATTTTAAATTGTGAGTACCTGAGCTAAATGAAGTGGTTTAGACGTGACATTTCGTGAGAGAAATAATGAGCGAATCTTGAATACGTAAAGTATAAATCACAGTTTTGACGGATAGGTACCTAACTTTGCTTTTTGTTGTACTTGGCGTCTTTTATTTTTAACCCCCGACGCAAAAAGTTAGTATAAGTTTGACGTGTCTGTGTGTGTGTGTGTGTGTGTGTGTGTGTCTGTGTGTCTGTCTATGGCATTGTAGCTCCCGAACAAATGAACCGATTTTGATTTTGTTTTTTTTGTTTGAAAGATGAATAAGAAGGGAGTGTTCTTAGCTATGTTAGATAAAAATCGATCCAAGATGGCCGCCGTCACAAAGATTTGGATTTTATATTTTAACACAACTCCCACAATATGGGTATCATATAAAAGGGATTGAGTAGCAGAATATATTAATTGTGCAAAATTTCAAATCCAAGATGCCCGCCGTCAGAAAATGACGAATAACCTATTTGTTGTTCCAACTGCCTCAATATAGGTATCAAATGAAAGAACTTTAGGTGTGTCGGGGGTTTTTAAATTTTCAATTTAATTTTTACAATAAAATATATCTATCTGACACAAACAATTTTGTTTAGTGCAGAGCCAATAGAAATAAGTGAACAAGACTGTACATGGTAAATAAAGATGTTTATTGTTATTATTATCTATCTTTATACGAGCTTATTACTTTGTTTATTAATATCCTCCAACCGATTACGGCTACGGCGGCCAATCTAGCAAAGCCACGTACGCAAGATATATAATAGTGCTCAATTGTGTGCGCAAACACAAGTGCACTCTAAATTTCCTTACCCTCATATTCCGATGGGACACCAGCGTGACACGACCGGAGAGGGAATGGGCGCAGGACCAACGGCTTAACGTGCTTTCCAAGGCACGGGGGTGCAAGACTGCAAACTTCCAGACTCCGGGCTGACACTACGAATTTCTGACCGAAAACGTACCAACTTACTTTTCTTACAAGAGATAAAAAAGGTGATTGGATATTTTAGAACTTATTATGACTAAATGTCATAATGTTTGAAAAAAGAAACAACCACTGCTGTTGTTGAATTTGGACCTCAGTCCAAAATGATTCAGCAGTATGCGATCTATAATTTTAACACGCAAATAGCCCCCATTGTCCGAGGAATTAAATTGCGACATTCTTTCCATTGTTGAATTCAAAATTTATCACATCATCACTGCTGGAACCCAAGCTTACTCTCACGCGGATTGCTGAGACAAATTTTCGCATTTGCTAGTGACCCTGCTTCATACGCTAAAGGTCGTGGGTTCGATCCGCACTCTGGACAAACATTCGTGTGATGAACACTTGTAGTTTTTATAGCAATTTTTTGCAATTTATTCTTAAATAAATAACACACTTAAAAATTTCTTCTCGTGTTCAGTCCGGGACTCGAACCCATACCTTTCACAATCCGGGTGAATGTTCTACCAATTAGACTACTGAACGCGTTACTAATCCGACGAAATTTGTAAGTGCTTGATTCGACATGAGCTCATGTCGACTCAAGAATCGTCGGGTTAGTAACGCGTTCAGTGGTCAATTAGACCACTGAACGCTAGAACATTCACCCGGATTGTGAAAGGTGTGGGTTCGAGTCCCGCCTGAACACGAGATGAAATTTTTAAGTGTGTTATTTACTTATAAACACTTGTGTTTGTTATGTATCTGGGTTTAATACACCGTTATTTTTTGTCGTTCATATCTCGAAAACCTCATAATATGTATCGTGAATGGAGTTCATTTGGCGATCAATAAAATAAGCGAATAAACATCAGCTGTTCCAAACAAAATAGAATATCCACCCGGCAACAACATATGGAACAGCAGATTTTACTTTCGCTTATTTGGTTGATCTAACATGCTAAATGAACTTTCATTATAACTAACATTCACTATACCTATTATGAGGTTTTCAGGGTTTAAAGGATAAATAAACAATTGCGGTTTATTTGTATTTAAACAAAAAATTGTTAATTTCCCTGTGTTGTCTGATATCCGTAAGATGGGGACTACGGTGCGGCGGCCTCCTCGTGTGGCCCCTTCGGTAGTATTTTTGCTCTGTTTGGAGCTGCTACCGAAGGGGTCCTGGCGTCCCTGGGCAACGGCGGGTAGTAATATGGTGCGCTCGCCATATTGCTACCCGACGGCCGACGGCTGCACACATGGAGGGGGGGTTAGGGTTCGTAACCCCCCCCTACGGACCTAGGGCCGGGCTCGACGCTTGCGACTGGAGTCATCTCCAGATGCTCGCTGCCCCGTTTATTGCCCTGGGTTCTCAGAGTGGACCGCTCCTTCCGGAGCGAGGCGTTTTGGTGGGGGGGTGTTCTGTCACCTCCATCCTCCTCCCGGTGGTATTCTGCACTGCAGCCAGCAGTGTGGATGCCATTCGGGGGCGGAGTTGGTGGGCCGTGGGAGAGGCCCTGGGTCCTACGGACCAGTGTCGTGGAAAGAGGCCGAGCTGGCGAGCCTCTTCGCCCAGGACGGTTCGCGGTGGTAGCCTGGTGGTAATCCCGTGTTCCGTCCCGACTTAGCGGGCGTAGAATGGGAAAAGCCCCGGTGGTTTTAGTGGGTATGCCCTTGGACGGCCTCTGATTAGCAGAGGCCAAATCCAGGGGAGAGCCCCGCACTACCCGGTCGACTCCCAACGGCCGGGTGTGCATAAGGCGGCGCCGATCAACCGGCGCCGACGTCGGCTCCTGTCAGTGAGCCGGCGGCATTTCCACCGGGTCAACAAAAAAAAAAAATCCGTAAGACAAGTGCTTAAGCTACTCAGGCACTTAGCGACTCAGGTCAATGTGTGGGATGTAGTATGAATTAACTTTAACAGAAAATTTACCTAACTTCCAACCAAAATGTTAAATAGACTAGATGATAAAAATAAATATTTACCTACCGTCAGAAATTTGGTAATAAGTGGGACCCTAAGCAAATATTTCTCATTAAACTTTAATGTTCCTCCAAATAAATTAGATACTTTGTAACATTGACCGTATCCAGTGCTATCATCTATCTACCTACTTAGATTAAAAAAGTTTCCAAGACTTTTTTCAAGTCTCGTTTGTAGAAATTTCATTTATAGATATAAAAAGTGTGAGGCGTACGTTCGACGCGAAGGCGGGTTCCGTAGCAGAAAAATAATAGTTCATGATTTATGCATAACTTATTACGCTGGCTCAGCGATCCGAAGTGGATCTTGGCCTCCGACACGAGATTTCGCCATTCTGGTCTGTTTTCGGCCACCTGTCACCAGTTCGGCCGTTGTATGTGGACGAGACTTCGCTGGCTCGGCCACGTGGTGAGAATGGAGTCGGATCGAGCTGCGAAGAGAGCATACCCGGGTCGACCAACTGGCAAGCGCCCGGTAGGATGCCCAAGCTATCGCTCGATAGTTTTGCTTGCGCGATGTTAAAATACATAATAGTTAGGTAATAATTCGATTTTAGGTCTATTCAAACACTTTAATAACCAGGTAAAATTTGCATGCTGTTATACAGTTAGGTAAATGTGTGCTCTGTTTTATGTTATAAGATCGTTTGTTACCTACCACATTTACTGCAAATAAAGAACTTCCACCATATGACATTTACCGCAACAATACTTGCTCTGAAACTAGCAGATGCGAAAAGCAGACGCTTTGTTGTGTGACTATGACCACTAGATGGCGTTAGTTTCCATACATTACAACTTTTGTTCTAAGTCAACTCACCATGGTTCACACCACACAGGTCCAGCATGGCTGGAACGGGAAGGAGCCGGGTGGTGACCTCTAATGATATCTTCTTAGGAAATAATTAATTAATGATACGGCCTCTTATCAAAGTCAATTTTCGGCCAAAACAGTTTGTCGCACTGTATTATGATGCGCCATGCTACAGTAGCTGGCATAAAAAGGATCTGTAAAATAAAAAGAAAAACCATAAATTCAATTCCTATTCTGCCTTTGTTCGAGTAAACCCAGTTTAAGCCCAACCGTTTTTCCCTTGGTTCCACATTCGAAATTGTTTTTGTTCATCGTCGCAACGCCACTGACGCGCCTATACAGAACTTTTTTAATCCTTTTGTCAAATGCCAGTGACAATTAAACTTTGGCTTGGCTTTTGGAGCGTTGCCTAAACCACTATTGCCCTAGGGTTAATAAGAGAATTGCGGTTACAGACATACGAACTGTAACTGTGAAACTTAGGGTTATACACATTTAGGATGAGTATACACGTTCTTTGAACTATAATTTAAATCGTTTTTATCCTGTTACGTAGAACTTAATTGAATCACAAGCTAATATTTTCCTTGGTATTTTGAGGGGAGAAATGAGGTAATGAGTTACTTATTTTGTTTCTAAGCTAAAGCATTATTTTTGGGATTTTCGTAAACAAGTCAAAATGATGAAACAATTTTTGTCTCATTGATTTTCAGCTCCCTTTTGAAAAAAAAAGATTTTTTTTTTATATAGAATACTTGTGTGATCATTTATTCATATTTTTAAGCGATAAACAGACGAAAGTACGATTATTATCTTCTAAATACATCATCATACGTCATGTCCATAACTTACAACTATTAAGGTATAAACAGCGCTCCTATAAATATGGGCTTAAAGGTTGCTTGAAAATAGTTCAAACCTAAAACAAAAATAGTTTATGACTCTCTTAGGAATGTGATATGGAAAAACTTTGCCTCCAATTTAGACTGAGCTCCCACCACGCGACCGCGGTTAGCGCTATCTAACGCTAAGGGGCCAATCTAGTGCTGTCAACTCAGCGCTTTTTGTGCTAAATTTAGCATTATTTTCGTAATTCTAACGCCCGCACTAAAAATATTAGTACCCGTTTGGACGCAATTTTGGTGTCATGGATTAATGCAAAATGAACCTAATTACATATATTCTTTATGATTTTTTCCCAAGTATTGCAAAGCCAAAATGGAGGGGTTATAATTTTAGCAGTCTATGTATGTTAGTTTGTATGTTCCAAGATTCTGCCTAAACTACCCAGCCGATTTTGTTGAATGAGATATCAATCGATTGCTTATTACTGTCCAGGTCCTGGGGTTATATATTATTTGAAACTAATAGCACAGTGGGTGCTATACGAAAACAAGTTTAATACAAATAGTGCAAGTGCTAACTAAAGTTAACTTTAGAGTCAAGTTGACTGCCTCGGTGGCGCAATGGTTAGTGGGTCGCACTTTAAAGCGACGGTTGCGCTGGGAGTCCCGGGTTCGATCCCCGGGTCGGGCCAAAATTTGTACCTGAGTTTTTCTGTTAAGAAATTCTCAGTGTTAGCCCGGAGTCTGGAAGTTGGCGGTCTTGTAACCCCGTACCTCGGAAAGCACGTTAAGCCGTTGGTCCTGCGTCTAATCCCTCTTCGGTCGTTTCACATTAGTGTCCCATCGAAACAAGAGGGTACCGGAATATAGAGTGCACTTGTGTCTGCGCAAATACTTGTGCACTATAATATGTCCTGCGTCCATGGCTGATCGCTGAGATTGGCTGCCTTGACCGAAATATCGGTTTGGAGAATATTATAGTGAAGTAAATTATTGTACTGTCTGTTGTTGTTGTATCATACTTCTATTTTGTTTTTGTGCAATAAAGAATATCTATCTAAATATATGTAATGTATTTTGAATTAGTTGCACAGTATTCTCAGATGCAAAAGTCTATACGGAACCGTTTAAACACCACAGTTAGATACTAAGTAAAAAAAATACAAACGAGTATAGTGTACACAAACCGGAATGAAAAAGCGTCTACATCTCGTGAAAGCGCAGATCACGTCCGGCCTTGCGAGCTGAACGCGTGCATACAGTCACTGAAAAGGTTGATGCACCTTTTAAGTGCAACATGTATAGTCAGTGTGCGTGCGTGGCGCGCTATTTGCGGGCATTCATTTTCGGGCTGTCGTCGGTGTGGTTTACTTTTCATCATCATCATCATCAGCCCATTTAAGTCCCCACTGCTGGGGCACGAGCCTCCCTCAATTACATGAGGGGTAATTGCCGTACTCACCACGCTTGGCAGACGCTTTGGTGAGGGTTTTGATATAAATGCAGAGTTTTCCTTCTCTGGGTGCTGATGATCATGCCAGCAGCTTTACCTTAGTCGCCTTTTACGACACCTCGGTAAGAGTGAGGGTGGCCTATTCTACTCTGCCGGGACCACACGGCTAACTTTTTTATTATGGCATACAAACGAGCAGACGGCTCACCTGATGGTAAGCGAATTACCGCCGCCCATGGACATCTGCGGCACACGGGGCATCACCGATGCGTTGCCGGCTCTTAAGGGAGGAAAAAGGTCTTTGAAGATCACCAAATCGTATCTGTTCGGAAACACCATCGTTGGTAGCTGATTCCATAGTTTCACTACGCGCGGGCTTAGTAAAACTATGGAATCAGCAATAGTTTAGCTAAGGAAGTGGCGTGAGAAGCGCATTGTAGTGAAGTAAAATCCATCCAAGTAGTCCCGCGCAGAGGAGCAATTCTAGTGCACTCGACATTGAAGTGGAATTTAGATATTTCATACATTCGTCCATTCATGGCATCAGCACCCAGAGAAGGAAATCTCTGCATTTATATCAAAACCCTCGCCAACCCGTCTGCCAAGCGTGGTGAGTATGGCAATTACCCCTGATGTGATTGAGGGAGGCCCGTGCCCTAGCAGTGGGGACTTAAATGGGCTGACGATGATGATGATGATGATATATTCGTCCATAAAAATCTATAATTAAAATCAACCGAAAAAAATATAGGTAATGAATAAATTAAGGCAATAAATGAAAAACTTATTGAAAAAAGATTTGTGATTTTTCAAGCTTATTTTGCATATGCCATTCATTGACATGAATGGCGTGTCTTTTTTAAACCCTGCTAGATATGACTGTGACGTCATATCTAGCAGGTTTAAAAAAGATACCCTACAAATGGAATGATATGGGTAGGAATGTCATCATGCAGATTTTTTATGCGCATTAGTTTCGATTGCGCGCAGGAGCATAAAATTCACGTGGACATCTCGCGGACACAATCAGAAGCTGTGGACGCACTCTAAGAATGCGCATTCCCCAGCCAACAATAAATAAAATACAGTTGAACCCGAAGCCGATAGAACAAATGGCGGAATATACTGCACGTGCACGTACAAATTTTATTTTTGTTTTCAAAAATAAGTCGGCATTTGGGCTTTCCAATGTTACAACTGGAAATTGGAAAACTAACCCACGAGCCACTGTTCAACAACAGAATAACAATAGAATCGTTGCATGAGTGAAGGTACTAAAGGTCTGATTCGGGGGAAAGGGGGGGTTTAAAGGTTGGCAGCGCAATTGTGACTCCACTGGTGTTGCGGGTGTCCAAGGGCGGCGGCAATCGCTTACCATACTTGTGATTCGTCTGCCATCTATCACATAAAAATATCATGTAATTCTATGGATTTAAATTAGGATTCAGTAAGTTTTCATGTTATATTAATTCAATTTTGAAAATTTAAGGCTTTAAGACGCTTTAGCGTGTAAAACTTAATCTACAGTCAATAACGGTGTGATCGAAGTGAGTAAGAAATTAAATAATAATACATGTTATACATTTGCGGTACTGTATTAAAAAACCGGAAAAGTGCGAGTCGGACTCGCCCATGAAGGGTTCCGTAGCAGCAAGTAAGATATATGGAAGGTAAATTGCGGTTTACGGTTTTTTTAGTTTTATAATTCATGGATTATAGAAGTTATAGAAGGGGGGGGGGGGGGGCACAATTGAACACTTTGGGGCGTCTCTTGCGCAAAGTATTGTGGTTAGACAAAAATAATTGAGTTTCAGTTTCAAGTATGGAAAATCACCCCAATTTTTTATATTTTTTCCAATTTTTTATGTAAAAATCGTAATGCGGTTAACAAAATACATCTATTTACCAAGTTTCTATTGTATAGTTCTTATAGTTTCGGAGAAAAGTGGCTGTGACATACGGAACGGACACACAGACGGACAGACGAACAGACATGACAAATTTATAAGGGTTCCGTTTTTTGCCATTTGGCTACGGAACCCTAAAAACGAACACCAAATCTAATTCAATCACATACTTTGTTTCAGTTTGCCCTCAACTGATTTTCAAGTCTAAACAACGAGCTGCTTCTGATAGTCCATAACTTCAATGCTAGTAAATAGTATTAATTATTAAGGATTTTCTCTAAAAAACTTAAGTTGATATATGAAAATAAAACTTTACCTTCTCATACAAAAATGATCAGCTGATTGATGAAAGTTGTATAGAAAGGCGTTTTTTTTATTCTAAAATAATCATATTGAATTAGGTATCAAAATAATCACAGTTTAGGGTGGTTCTCCGAAATTGGACCTTCCGGTTTCTTCGCGTCTGATTTCCATGGGCTCAAAAATATTGTTGATCAATATTTTATTAGAATTTTAAATTGAAAAAAGAACACGTAAAGACACCTACCCTTCGTTCAATTTTAACTTCTTCTGATTTCAATATATAAACTTCTAATTTGAACAATATTTTTGAGCCCATAGAAATCAGACGCGAAGAAACCGGAAGGTCAAATTTCGGAGAATCACCGTTTATAGGGTTTCTCTATCGACAGTACAACTTCCGCCGGTAAAGGACTAATAAAAGCGCCATACGAACTTTGTCGCATTGTTCTATGGCTACGCGCTACGAGACTTGACATCGCTACGAATCCAGTCAGTGCTACAGCGGACTACGACGCGGACGCATGCCGCGTCGCGCCGCTACGGAGCGTGCTACGAGATCCAACACGAAAACTATTTTGTGCGGGCGAAAAGAAAATACAATATTGAGAAGTAAAATTAGTCGTTGATTAGTTCTTAAACAGACCTGTCGCGATATAAGTTTAAACAAAAGTGAAGTTTTTAAATAGTAGTTTAAATGTTAGTTCATGAACTAAAATGAGTGTGGATTTATTGAACATATTGAAGTATGAAGCGAAATTATCATCAAACGACAGAAGTAAGTTTTACACTCTAAGTACCTAATTAGACTTTTTAAACAAAGCTTTTAAATTTTGGGTTTAGCAAGTTTTGCAACACTATCCCACCCGAATAGTCTCAAAAAATGTTAAGTGCATTATTTACTTAAAGCTTTAAAAGTTTATAATCTGTAACTTTTTATTTGACATTTTTGGGATATGGAAAATAATTTTAGGTAGGTTTTTTTTAAATAACATTCCAACTTTTAAAAATTGATAGTATGAGTATATTGAAGACAAGGTGATTACAGTTCAATTGTCGCCAAAACGCCTACTTTCAATTAGACAAAAATTAATACATGGTAATTATACTCCTCATCTTAACGTATAATTCCCAGTTGCGCCCAAAGCTGTCGTTTCAGAGCCCGGGGTACGCTTGGACCATGATTTAGGATTCGGGAGTCTGGTAATTACAATGAAGCGATTGCCGTCTGAGCTTTGCAATCCGTATACAGGGGGACCAGATAAACTGGATCACTTCCATGATAATAATATTAACAACAGAATGTCTAACCGAATATCACTCTATAGATACTTTATGTCATTGGTGCACATTCTTATAAGCACCTTCAAAACAAGAGGACGCAATTTCGAATCCGAGCCTGCACCTCTCGATTTTTCAAAAATATCAGGCTATTTCTATGACTCCTATGGTGTTGCAGGTATCAATGGGCGGCGGTAATTGTTTACCATCAGATGATCCGTCTGCTTTTTTATGTGATAGGTGGCAGACGAGCAGAAGGATCACTTGATGGTAAGCGATTGCCACCACCTGATAAAAAACGATTTCCGCCGCCCATGGAAACCCACAACACCAGTGGAGTCGTAGTATCACTCCGGTCGAACCAGCCCATTCATGCCGAAGCGTGGCTCTCCCATGCTCTGATGACGAATTACTAAAAAACGCATGGTAAAAGGCGAGTTTCAATTTCTTTGAAGTGGTATTTAAAGTTTTATTGTCTTAAAAGCAAAAAGTATCTCATCTTCTAAAAATTATTAGAGCAGTTAAACAAAATGAGTTTTCTTTTATTACATGTTATGTATAAGTATCATAAGTGTCTGCTAAACGTATCAAGATTAGTTTTTTAGTTACCATAACCATTAAACTGAACATGGTTTTTCAAAACTATGTAATTTCAAGCCCACCAAAGCGTTACAGATAACTAAAACTTTGTTCGTATAAAATAGTGTTAAATCCAATTCATTCTACTGAGGATTAGAATATAGAACACTAGTGGCTCGCCCTCACTTCGTTTCGGGATATTAGTTCCACTTTGTACCAATAGATGGCGCTAGGTGTGGATTAAATCGCGCAAGCGTTTCATGTTCATTACCTATGAGCGCTGGCGCTGTCTGTAGGATTTACCCACAAAGAAAATGATACTACGTGATTTACCTATTTATAAATAGTATAGATATATATAATTTCATAAGGGACAACTCTCGCTATCGTCTATGTATAGCAAATATTTCCTTCCATTACCAACTTCCAAGTAAAAAAACTTCAAATAAATGAATGGAAAGATTACGGTACATATTAGTTTTAAATTTTCATACTTAATTTTGAGTGCAATAAAAGTATATTCATTCATTCATTTATAGCGAAAACATCGATGATTGGCTTAGTGTGGTTATTCTAATAGGTTTTTACCTATGAAATTGCTGTTTTTTTATAGACACAATAAGATGTGCAAGCCCTTTAATAAGCAAAAAGTCACCATACTTTTATTTTGCTTTGACTAAAGGCTATTTTAAGGTTTATTATTAAAATAGAGATCAGATATTATATCTGTGATGCAAAAATAAAAAACTTTAATATGACTCTTTTTACTTGGCGGGATTGACGTTTTTATCAATAATAACTTTTTATTTAAAAAAAAAAATTCTGGAAAACTATCCTACACGTTTCTAAACGTTGTCTATTTAAGCACAGTTAATTATGGAGTGACTGCCTCGTTGGCGCAGTGGGTAGTGCGTCGCTCTTTAAAGCGACGGTTGCGCTTGGGGTCCCGGGTTTGATCCCCAGGTCGGGCCAAAATTTGTACCTGATTTTTCTGTAAAGAAATTCTTAGTGTCAGCCTGGAGTCTGGAAGTTGGCGGTCTTGTACCCCCGTGTCTCGGAAAGCACGTTAAGCCGTTGGTCCTGCACCCAATCCCTCTCCGGTCGTGTCACGCTGGTGTCCAATCGGAAGAGGGTAAGGGATTAGAGAGTGCACTTGTGTTTGCACACATACTTGAGCACTATAATATATCTGCTTACGTGGCTAATCGTTGAGATTAGCCGTAGCCGTAATCGTTTGGAGAAGGATAATTATGGAGTAAATACTAGCATTAATACTTGAGAAATAAAAAAAAAGTTAGTACGAAGCATAAGATTCTAAGAAATTTTAATTTCTAAGAAAACGGTAATTTTGTCGGATATTTGAGGAGAAAGGGTTTTCGAAGGGGGAAATTACCACTACTTCCCTCCCTTTAACCACGTCTTCTATAAATAATAATAGTAAATAAATAAAATATTTATTGCAAATAACTTAAATCTATTACAAACTTATGGTCACATATTATAGTACTTATATTTGACATTTTGCCTTAACTAGGATACCCTGTGTTTCAGGCTAGTAAATAGGTCCTAGAAAACTATATTGGTAAAAAAACCATTCTGAACGATTTTGTTCTACGACTTTGGGAAATTCGAATTTTAAAACTTCAACTTTTCATACAAAGTCGATCATGGAACTAGAAGTCACCGAAATGTGCCATTTTCGGAAAAAAACGTCACAGAGTGAGATAGAGATCTAGTCAGCCCTGACGCAGATTAGACGGGTGCGGCAGAGAAAGAATGTCGCCCAGCACGTCACCCCAGTACGCGCAGTTTTTCTATTATGGCTTTCTATAAAAAGGCACAGTCTGTTTAAGATACATGTCTATGTGACTTAGTCATTTTGTACGGGGAGTCAAAACATTTTGGAACGAGAAAAGTTGGAAATCGTTAGTAGAATATATGTTTGAAGAAATCTAAACGTTTACCGATACACCCTGTTTATATATGTCCAGCCTTAGTTGTTTTGAGATTACAGATCAAAACGAAATGTTATCTAAAATATACCAAAGTGCACGATGTTGTATCAATATTTTCATCATCATCATTTCAGCTAATAGACGTCCACTGCTGGACATAGGCGTCCCCCAATGTTCTCCACACAGGTCGGTCCTGTGCCGCCCGTGTCCCATAGATTCCAGCGACCTTCACTCGATCTTCGGTCCACCTTGTGGACCTCCATTCGAGGAATTTCCCGCCCCAACGGCCGTCTGTTCTCTTCGCTATGTGCCCTGCCCATTGCAATGCAATTCTTTAAGCTAAGTCTAAGATGACCTTAGTTCTTTTGTGGTCTCACCATTTCTGATACGATCACGCAATGAGAGCATAGCCCTCTCCATTGTTCTCTGCGCGACTTTGAGCTTCCTTAATCGGCACATTGTACCTAAGTGCCCGGTTCCGTATGGCATCACTGGCAACACACACGCATCAAATACTTTCATCTTTCGTAAATTTTTTCACCGACTTCAAAAAAGGAGGCGGTTCTTTTTGATCTATGTTCAACTGAATGAATGTTTTTTTTTTATGTATGTTCACCGATTTTTCCGCCAATTATTGACCGAACTGCAGAATTCTTTCTTTATTTTTACAAGCTTTTATTTAGTTTCACCTGTCCCGTTGTCTGTCGTTCTGTAATCAAATCTTGCAACTTAAATTTGATCCACTTCCCGGTTTCCGATTGAGCTGAAATTTATAATGCATGTATAAATCGGATGACAATGCAATGTCATTGTGACATAGAACCGATCTGATGATGGAGCTGGAAGGTGGCCATAGGAACTCCGTAATTAAATGATGCAACCCTATCGAGTTTGAGCTCATTAGATTCGTCTTGACAAGTACTTTGATACTATATGGTAACCAGGGTCTGATGATGGAGCCGGAAGGTGGCCATAGGAACTCCGTAATTTAATGATGCAACCCTATCGAGTGTGAGCTCATTAGATTCGTCTTGACAAGTACTTTGATACTATATGGTAACCAGGGTCTGATGATGGAGCCGGAAGGTGGCCATAGGAACTCCGTAATTAAATGATGCAACCCTATCGAGTTTGAGCTCATTAGATTCGTCTTGACAAGTACTTTGATACTATATGGTAACCAGGGTCTGATGATGGAGCCGGAAGGTGGCCATAGGAACTCCGTAATTAAACGATGCAACCCTATCGAGTTTGAGCTCATTGGATTAGTCTTGACGAGTACTTTGATACTATATGGTAACCAGGGTCTGATGTTGGAGTTGGAAGGTGGCCATAGGAACTCCGTAATTAAACAACGCAACCCCATCGAGTTTGGGTTCATTGGATTAGTCTTGACGAGTACTTTGATACTATATGGTAACCAGGGTCTGATGTCGGAGCCGGAAGGTGACCATAGGAACTCCGTAATTAAACGACGCAACCCCATCGAGTTTGGTCTCGTTTGATTCGTCTTGACGAGTCTCTTGCTTTCGTCCCATATTAATTATATATGATTGATTGGATGGATGACTCAATGCCAAGGTGAGCACGTGCCGAGGGCTGAATGGTATGAGGGTGTATAAACATGTCTTGCCGCTAATGTTGCGCCTCAGGGTACCAGGGCGAACCCTGTTGTATTGTAGCCCTTATCCCTCTACAACGGACCTCTGGGGGGATGGACCGTTATTTGTCCTATACTCGTGGGAATAACATGAAGAAAACAGAAACAACTACACAAAGAAAACGACGTTTAGAGAAGGCAAAATTGAAGAGACAGGAGAAGATTGCTAATGAAAGCGATGTCCACAAGTGGCAACGCTTAGAAAAAATAAGTTTAGCTACAGCTAAACATAGAGAAAACGAATCGTTAGAACAACGCACACATAGGCAAAATACCGAGCTGAAGTTTTTACATCGGGGTATACTGGCGTGCAATGCTGTGCTATGGCAATGAGCAATATCATAAGAGTGTCCATTACTCCACCTCAGCAGTGGAGCAAAAACACTCTTGATCAAAACATGATAGAAGGAGATTCACTGTATGTTAAACTGCGATTATTAAAAATCCTGCAGGTATCCAAATTGAAGACGGTTATTTAGAAATGAGGCATTTCGATTTAGTAAAAGCTGGATTGGAAATATTTGGTCGTACATTTGCTCTAGAATATGAAAGTGACAGTTCTTTGTTCGGAAGTTTACGAGATTCGGTAAATCGCGACAGTATTGGTCTACCTTTAAAAGATGCTCTGTGCAGGTTATTCTTGACACATCAAACTGATATATTTATAGCTGCTGGAAAATCGTTTGGGGTTATTTGTTTCGACCAAAAGTTTTATTTAACTGATATCAGATTGATATTAATAAATAATACACACGGACATTAAAAAAACAGGTTTTCCAAAAGAACTAGAAATATTTGTTGGTGCTAAAGTTATGTTGAGGTCTAACGTTGACGTTGCTAAGGGACTTGTGAATGGAGCAACAGGTCACATCACTGAAATCATATGGCCGTATTACAGATGTGCTCAACTATACGATAGCGATGTACCATCGGTTCGCGTAGACTTTGGTAACGATGGCATTCACATAATACACCCTAAATCAGTTCAATTTCCTGCTAAATTTTATCACGGCACAGCTGAAAGAAGAATGCTCCCGATTGTCATGTCTTGGGCTTCAACTGTGCATAAAATGCAGGGAACTACTGTAGATCATGCTGTTATTTATCTAGGCTCCAAATTGTTCGCTGCTGGTCAAGCTTATGTAGCTTTAAGCCGAGTTAGGTCTTTAGCAGGTCTTCAAATCGAAGAACTTGACTGCTCCAAGTTGACGTCGAAGAAACCTTGTAATGTTGATGCATTAAAAGAAATGGATAGAATGAGAAACGTTACAAATAACTAACAAGTGATTACATAATTTCAACATTATTGATATTTAAATCAGTACATATTACATATCATGTGAACGAACTACGGACTTCATAACGGAATAACGCTGCTAAGCGCTGCGAACTACGTCGTAGTAAATCTCGAATTAAAAATAGAGGTACTAAAAAGTTAAAAATAAAATTAAAGA
Organism: Marasmia exigua; assembly: GCA_019059595.1. NCBI lineage: Eukaryota > Metazoa > Arthropoda > Insecta > Lepidoptera > Crambidae > Marasmia > Marasmia exigua. The sequence continues at coordinate 25,668,219 of CM032472.1, forward strand.
AAAAAAAACCTTTTTAAAAACAAGCTTTTATTATTTGTTTATAAAATGAACTAAAAAGTTAAAAATAAATTAACTCTAAAAATAAATATAACACTTTGTAACTTGATTGTAACATTTAACGACAAATAAGCGTCTTCGTCTAGGACAAACTAATTCCATATTGTACAAATTTATTTAATTTTAACACTAAAACTTTTCACCATACATAATTATTGAATCTCGTTCCCCCTCTTTATCATAGTCCTCATTTATAAATAAAAGCGTGTTACATTTAATACAACACAACATTTTCCTCAAGCTATCACAATGTAACACGCTTTCATTTATAAATGGGGACTATGATAAAGAGGGGGGACGAGATTCAATAATTATGTATGGTGAAAAGTTTTAGTGTTAAAATTAAATAAATTTGTACAATATGGAATTAGTTTGTCCTAGACGAAGACGCTTATTTGTCGTTAAATGTTACAATCAAGTTACAAAGTGTTATATTTATTTTTAGAGTTAATTTATTTTTAACTTTTTAGTTCATTTTATAAACAAATAATAAAAGCTTGTTTTTAAAAAGGTTTTTTTTTCTTTAATTTACCATTAAAGTACGATCATCACATCGCATCAGATTTTTGATTCTCCGCCAACTTTTAAATTGGTTCATTCGTAAAAAATCTGATTAAAAATTAATGTGAATCTTCTCAAAACCAGTTATCCAGAAGGATGAACTTGTAAAGGGGTTTACTCCATAATGAGATTCCGGAATGTTATTGTTGGTTTACACTTTTAATCCGAAATTGTATTTTATATTACAATATTGAAGTTACTTGAGCGGGTTTGACTAAAGCCCGGTTTCTATTTAAAACTTGGTGTACTTGTGCCTCCAAAGGCTTTGCGTTTGTCTAACATCAGATTATTATTAGGTGACCGTGGGAAAGCCACGCTTCCGCCTCACAGAAAACCGGCGTGAAGCAGCACTGTATGTTCAGCGAGGTGTGGAGGGTACCGGAGTCCCAATCCGAGGGAAAGTGGGGCTTAAAGCTTGTTAGCACACTTGTGACTCCTCTGGTGTCGCGGGTGTACATGGGCGACGGCAATTGCTTACAATCAGGTGATTCGACTGCTTGTCTGTCACTAATCACATTAAAAAAAATGACCCATCTGCTAGTCTGCTTTCTACCTCATAAAAAAAATCATAAGTCAAGGCTTTCTTTCATCATTTCAATACCCAGGGAAAAAGGCGACGGCTTTGTACAAAGATGATGATGGGATGTCTTAATTTTCGAGAGGGACAATTCTCGTGCGTTCGACTCTGTGTCGATCTGTATCGAATGAATATAAATATCTAATTAGACTTCTTTGTCGAGTGCACGAGAAAAGGCCACCATGGACCAATCTGTATAGGCAAAGTCAACGCGGAGGACTAATAATCGAGTGGAGAACGATTAGCCGATTAGTACATGTTTGTCTTTCTCCAAGTTGGAGACATGCCTGCAAGCGTGCTTATAAAATATTCTAGCTCGGCAAAATGTCCTACTTTTATAGTGGGTAACTAGACGAACCGAGCATGTGGTACCTAGTGGCAAGCCGAGCTGCTTTACTCGAGTGTCAAGTGTGGCTGTACATAGTAAAATCAGCCTAGATTAAGTACTCTCTAGTCCTTGTGTATTTCTAATGGTTTCTATCCAGTAGAGCACGATGATAACGCTCGATCGAGGCTCGTGAGTTGGTTCAAATTACTTGGCTCGGCTCATGCTCGGCTTGTCTAGCGCAGACCCACTTACATGATTTGCTAATGAGTAAATCAATATAATATTTTGGCCGTGTGGTCCCCGGCAGAGTAGAATAGGCCACCCTCACTCTTACCGAGGTGTCGTAAAAGGCGACTAAGGTAAAGCTGCTGGCATGATCATCAGCACCCAGAGAAGGAAAACTCTGCATTTATATCAAAACCCTCGCCAACCTGTCTGCCAAGCGTGGTGAGTATGGCAATTATCCCTCATGTGCTTGAGGGAGGCCCGTGCCCCAGCAGTGGGGACTTAAATGGGCTGACGATGACGATGACGGTGAAGTCAATATTTAGTGACCACATACACGAATACAATTACAACAAGAGGTAGGATACAGACGCCCTGGATAAATCTAGGGTATAACATCAGACTTGTATACAATGACAGCGCTATACCATAGATGTAGTATCGGATTATGATTTTTTAAATCGGCCCTAAGAGACATTTAACAGTAAGACGAAAAGGAAGAAATAATAAGTAGGTAAGTACATGTTGCATAGACAATAATGAACAACAGGATCAAGTTTTACGAATGTAAACTGAGGAAAATCTAAACTTAAACCAATTTGCGGTGATTTGCAATGGGTCTCGGCTGCAGAACTCAGATGCAAGCGACGTCTCGTAACAAGGTCGCAAAGAGATTGCATCTGTAGCAAAATACTTTCATCGTAAAACTATTAAACCGTACAACCACAGTGTAAGGGCTAGTTTACACAGTGAGAGCTGCTGCTTAGCTAGTAGACAGTTACTCGACTTATCATGGGAGCTACCTTCTAGCTCGCTTATTTGAGTTGCTCTTAAGACGCATCAAGAAATGGAACTCGTTGCCGCCGCTTGTATTTCCTCCTTCCTACAATATGGATCCCTTCAAACGAAGCGTGAAGAAGCATCTCGCGGGCCAGTATGGCGGTGCCAACGGAGGTGATGCCTTGACATCGCTTCCGTTGTAATTGCAACTTTGGGCTCTTCATTTACTTACCATCAGGCTGAGAAGAGCCAATATACTGTACCTATATAAAAAAAAAAAACAAAAAAGAGTAGTTCATACAGTGCAGCTACTCGGCAGGCTCGTACGCAGCAGAGAGCCTAATTTAAAGCTAGACGTTACAACTGAATCGGAGTTGGCCTCTCTTTCACACGCGCTGGGTGTCTCCTTTGTTTGGATGCGATAGGTATAATCTCGTTCGTTACGGGACGGCTTTCAATTGAAGCCTCCAGATTCGTACACTAGTTCGTACCCACTAGGTAAACCAGTCTGGGTTTCTAAACCAATGTCAAGCCAAAGTCAAAAATATCTTTAAAGGTGAATTCATAGTGAAAGCGGTGTGAAGCATCGCAGTTTATCACCAAGTGAATGCTTGGTGAAACACTTGGTACCCGCAGGCCCAATCGCGGCCGAATGGGAAGTTAAAAGGCTGGCAACATACTTGTGACTATACTGGTGTTGGGGTATCCATGGGCGATGGCAATCGTTTAATCGTTGACTGACCGGATGGCGCAATTGGTAGTGACCCTGCCTCTTACGCCAAAGGTCGTGGGTTCGATCCCCACCCTGGACAAACATTCGTGCGATGAACACTTGTGTTTGTTCGGTGTCTGGGTGTAATATATGTACTAAAGTATATATTTGTGTTCCTCTGTTGTCTGATATCTGTGACACAAGTGCTTAAGCTACTTAGTACGGAATCAGGTCAACGTATGAGATGTTGTGAGAATTATTATTATTATTATTATTACCATCAAGTGAATATTGCAGGTGAGCCGTTTATGCACATAATGTGGGTATTGATTGTGCTGCGGACAAACTGTTTGCGTTCGTCGAAACGTCCAGTTTTGCAACTGAGAGCCGATTTTACCACTGAAATTGTTGCACTCGGTTTAGGAGCGAAACTGAGTTCCGTATTCAAGTTTTCGTTCGCAATGACTGCGTTTTTGCATCATCACTATCATCAGCCTATCGCAGTCCACTGCTGGACGTAGGCCTCTCCAATTGTTCGCCACCATGATCTATCCATGGCTTCTCGCAACCAGCTTTTGCCAGCCATCCTGCGCAGCGATCTGCTGCCCTCTGGCTAGGTGGGGCGACGATTCCCCCCACCTAGCCAGAGGGCCGGTAATTCACTGTGCCGTCCTCGAAGCTGTTCAAAAATACGTATACCTCGGGCAGAGTTTTCAATCGGGTAGAAACAACTTCGAGGATGAGGTGAATAGGAGAATAGAGTTAGGGCGGGCAGTGTTTGGAAAACTACGTCGTGTCTTCGTATCGTCGATACCACAGTGCCTTAAGACAAAAGTCTTCAATCAGTGCGTCCTACCCGTCATGACATACGGAGCCGAAACGTGGACACTTACGGTACGGATGGTCCACAAGTTAAAGGTCGCCCAACGAGCGTGTTATCTCTCCGGTCGAGGCGGCCCATTTATGCCGAAGCGTGGCTCTCCCGCGGTAAACATAGTTCAAATCTAACTCAGAGGTGTATGCTGGGATTCAAACCACGACACCCCGTATTGAAAGCGCGTTCTTACCAACTGAGTTACCGTGTCTTACACAATGGTACCTACGAGTAAACTTACATTGTTTGGAGATGATTTGCAACGGAGCTCAACTGAAGGGCCAAATGCAAGCAACGTCGCGTAACGATGCTTAAATCGATTGTTTCCATGCTATCTAAGATTCGAAATCTATTACACTCGTAACTTTCAGCATTTACTTCTCAATGGAAATTCTGCTTTCGTAAGCAGTTTTCCTTTTCGCATGATCGTAAAGTTTTCTTTTAGCTGAGATTTTATAACTTAAATTAATTTGTTAATACGTTAAATTTTACGCTATCTTCGGATGTTCTTACTGGCATCCTACCCTAGAGTAACTTATATACTGAGATAGAGGCAGTCGGCTACAAGTGCTAGCTCCATCTAGAGGAAAACGAACACTACGCTTACCATCAGGCGGAGTGAGGTCATCCTGATTTGCCTTTCGATAAAAAAAAACTACGAACAGTACTCAACGGGTATGTAGCACGGCCACCTTCGAAAATCAGTTAGGGAGACGATTAAATACACTATCAGAATTAATTTTGCATGCTATATATCTACATTCCCAATACCGTCTAGATCTCTGGTTTATTTCCTATACTTTTCTAAATTGCCAATGTGGGCAGGCGGCTTGCTGTCATTGTTTAGGAAACACGCTTTGCTAGCGCGATGTAAAAATGCATAGTGACATCTTTTTTATTGGTCTCCCGGAGGAAAATGCCGCCGGTCCAGAAGGAGCCGCCGTCGGCACATATGGTGGGCCGCCGCCTTATGCCGCCGCTGGGAGACGGCCGGGTAGTGTGGGGCTCTCCCCTGGGGAGCTCCCATGGACCTACCTGCTAAAACCTCCGGGGCACTTCCTGCTACGCCCGTGTGGGGTGGGTTACGGTGACCGGTGTGAAACCCTGTCCGCGGCCCACCCTCGAAGGTCAAGAGGTTCGCCAGCACGGCCTCTCAACAACCAGGCCTCAACAGACGCGAGGCCTAGGGCCACTCCCATGACCCAACACTCACCCTCTCCCTATGGCAAAAGTGACAGAACACATTTTACCATCCACCGTTGCCCGAGGAACACCCCAACTGGAAAACGTTTCCGCCTGATACCAGCCGAAATTGGAATCAGGTCAGAACTGATTTCCAGCAGAGCCACACTAGGAGGTCGATGTACCTTAGCTCCTCATAGTGACATCTACCGTAACAGCGCCAAAGCATCTGCTTGATTGTAGTTCAGGAAAGCAGCTGAACATAGTAAGTCAGTTACTACTGGCGTGCTCTTTTTGTTTCTCAGTGATTGTAAAGCTATAGTTATTTGGAAAGTCTATTTCGTATTTGTATTAGCGTGAAAAAGCCACGCTACAACATGGAGCGGTTTATCTGCAGTGATACCACTCCTCACATAAAACCGATGTGAAACAGTCTGTTTTCCGCCGAGTGAGTGAAGGTACCGGACGCTAAATTTTGGGTAAAGGGATGTTTGAAGGTTGGCAACGCACTTGTAACTCCACTGGTGTTGAAGACAACCGACTATGAGCGGCGGTAATCGCTTACCATCAGGAGATCCGTCTGCTCGTCTGCTACCCATAACATAAAAACAAACAATAACAAAGGGAAGTTTTATTCATTTCATTTTTATCAGGCAATTTGATTTAATAACCACGTTTTAGTTTTTGAACAAAAAGGACCGAATATGTTTTGTGTCCAGTTACTTACATCAAAACTGGACAATCATTTATTTTCGAGTATTATTCGTTACAGCTATTGAACACAGCTAATGCTTAAATCGATCACTGAAAGGGTAGTATCGGAACGAATAATGACCATTGTACTGTATCATGGGTTTGTAAAGCTTGACTAATGTTCTGGCATGTTATTAATCGAGCTTTGATTACTTATATAATGGATCAGTGTTTACTCGTATACATACCGTTCGGGACATTTTTTTATGCGGACAAACGAGCAAGCAAGTCACCTGATGGAATGTAATCAATGCCGCCTATGAACACCCGCGAAATCAAAGATATAGCTACTGTGTTGCCGGCCTTTTTAAACAAGAGTACGCTCTTCTCTTGAAGGTCCCCAAGTCTAAGTAAGTAAGTTTCACTTTATGGCAATAGATGGGGCTAGGCGTCGATTAAATCGCGCAAGCGTTTAGTGTTTTCGGATTACCTTTAAGTGTTGCCGTTGTCTGTAGGATTTACCTCATTATGATATAGTTATAGGTAGTCAAACTAGCTAAACCATTACCTTAATAGTTGCCCTGCCTAATATCTTTAACGTGGGAGAGCCACGCTTAGGCATGATTGGGCCGGCTCGACCGGAGTGCCTGTTTTCTGTGAGGCTATGATATGCTTCACAGAAAACCGGCGTGATACAACGCCTCCGCTGTTTTCAGTGAGTTGGGGTTCCGCAGACCCAATCTGGGGGAACGGGGCTTAAAGGTTAACAGCGCATTTGCTCAACTGGTGTTGCGCAAACATGAAACAAAAAAACAAAAAAAAATTTTTTTTTACATTATGGCAGATAAACGAGCAGACGGCTCACCTGATGGTAAGTGAATTACCGCCGCCCATGGACATCTGCGACACACGGGGCAGCACAGATGCGTTGCCGGCTCTTAAGGGAGGAATAAGCTCTTTTCTTGAAGATCACCAGGTCGTATCTGTTCGGAAACACCATCGTTGGTAGCTGATTCCATAGTTTTACT